>JAFBJU010000242.1:1012490-1029877 GCA_016785305.1 Colistium nudipinnis | reverse complement strand
GGAGCACGCCCCCCCCCCCCCCCCCACCGTCTTTTTATCGCAATCCTGAGGTCAAGGTCATCACTTGGGCCTGAGCGGGGGAAAAAAAAAAAAGCTTTTACAAAAACCATGGTGGCGTTTCAATTTTTTTTCCCTCCAAGAGGAATTTCAATTACGTCTTTCTTGCTTTCAAAACCACAGGCCCTCACAAAAAAAAACCCAACACTGAGGATGGACACGCTGGTCTGATTATCTGGGACTAGGCTGGGTTCAGCGAAAATATTCTCTTTTGTCCGGGGGGGGGGGGGGCAAACACTCTGAAGGACAGTTTATGTGGAGCAACTGGCCAAAACCACCGCAGTCGAATACCGGAATTGTGCCATAAATCGCGCTTGCGGGAGTTTTGAGTGTAGAGTTGTGGATTTGAAGGGGAATGATAACCATGGAGGGTGTAGTTTATGCGGATAATGATCTTGCACGATACAGACAGGTGTTTCTGTTATTGAGCCTTCCCTTGCTTGAACAGGGTGAACATTCGAATAAAAACACCTGCATTAAAGAGTGACAAATACAAACGGAGAGAGAGAGAGAGCAGACAAATCTGCGCACAAATTAGAGAGACAACTCACTTTTTTCACAATTGAGCAAATCTCACGCCGGATTAGAGATTCAACCGTGATGAGAAATCTGTAGAATATTCAGCGTACCTCCGACACGCAGCCCTCTGCCGCTCATTGGGATTGTTGACGGCGCGTTGTGCTCCTCCCCACAAAGCAGGTAGTTAGGCCGAACGCATTAAAACTTCTACCTTCGCCCCTGCCGGAGATATTTGAGGATTCTCTCCGTGTGTGTGTGTGTGTGTGTGTGTGCGTGTGTGTTGTGTGTCCGAAACTGTAAGAATGGATGCGCGCTGAACCAGTGAAAGACCGGTCATGTGGGAGGAAAAAAAAAAAAAGATTAAGTGGTTAAATGCGGTTATTACCGGGGGTTGTTGAAGCCTGAGACAAAGACCTGCAGGCACTCATTTTAATTTGGGTTATTGCATTTACCATGCTGCACTTTGCATGGCGTTTGCATATACACTGAGCACTTTATTAGAAACACCCCTTTATTCACGCCACTATCTATTAAATAATCCTAAGCTCGACCACTCGCCTACTCGGAACACTCTTGATTTGATTATGTTATTCCCATACAATAAATCAAATCAGAAAGATGATGAAAACTATCTCCACTATCTCGCCGAACAAAATGAGACGCTGAGACGTGAGGTAAAATCCGGAGGACTTTCCTCGGCTGCGGCTGTCTGGATAAGTCCATTTGATCTGTGGTTTGCACAAAGAATAAAACACAGTCTACAGGAGTATGACCTACATTTCATTTATCCTAAAACCTGGTGTGACAGTGAGCTTGCACTCAATATGTAATAATTATAATAGTAGCGGGGGAAAAAACAACAACAATTGCATTGGACTGTAAACACGCAGAGTTCCGTTGGCGACTTGGCGAGTTTGAGTCGGCAAAAAAGCGGCACGAATTTCCAAAGACGTGGTCGCCGAGCCGCTTTGGGCCGAAGCGATGGCAACTGATCACCCGGCTTTGTCCGCGCTGACTTATTGCCGCGCCGTCTGTCGGCAGAGTTCCGAAACAGCGGACTCGGTGTCGAGAAATGTGGGCTTGCCGGTAGTAGTAAAAAAAAAAAGAAATTTTAATTAGCGTTTTTAACCAAACCTGCAGTTGGTTTACAAGCCTGGGCTCAGTATTAGTCCCAGCGGTGTGGGCTCAGCAGCACGCTAGATGATCACCGCGCAGTGATTCCCCCCCCCCCCCCCCCCCCTGAAGACCCCCCCCCCGTGATTCCCCCCCCCCCCCCTCTACATCCACGGCGCTAATGAGAGGGCAACAACAACAGTCACAGCTTCCTCTGGCTATGAAGAATAACGTGTCAGTCATCTGCTGCAGTACATTCTCGGAGCCCCACGGTGACCGCACTAATTGAGGGCCGCGTGTAAGCAAGTGGTCCTTGCTTTTTAGAGCAGCGCGGGGGAGGAAGCCTTACAAATGAGCCCCCCCCCCCGGAGGGAGGCGCCGAGGAGCCGCGGTCAGGGCGAACATCACCGCGCAGAGCCAGACAGAGCCTCAGCGAGGGACACCCTCAGCCGGCAGGTTTCTGCAGCCAAGGCTCAGCTGGGTGCGGCCGCGTGGGCGCGTGCGGTGCCAGGGCGGAACTCACGCTAGTTCGGTTGATGCACAGCGCATTCGGTACGGTAGAAAGCCATTTTTGAGTCACGCACAAGTGCCTGCAGGATGAAAGCGTGTACTGGAGTGGTATATAAAAAAAAAAAAGAAGGAGCATAACAAAAACTTTGCCAGGCCAACCGACACGTGGGATTAGGCGAGCCAGAAGGAGGCTCTTTTGTTTGTGGGTCTTAGACGTCACTGTGTTTTGAAAGTCTTCCTTTGATGGCGCTGCTCCTTTAGCATTTTGTCATGTTCACACTATGACAAACGGTGATTGTCATTTCAAGGAGATGCCCTCAGCTTTTGTCCTTCAGTTTTGCTGGAGTATGGCATTGTTTTCATTTATGGTTACAACCCTGGGGGTGGGGGGGGAGCGGCGCGGGGGGTTTTGCCTCATTGAAGTTGCAGGAAGTGTGGTCCCAGCGTTGCCTTCTGATGCTGAGTCGCAGCGCTGACTAATAGGCAGAAAAGGGTTCACACAACATTGGGATGTCACAGTGAAGTTGACCTTTTCCATGTAAGAGGTCAAAGCTAGATGGCGTGTTTACTTTCTTTTATTGATTAGCATGCATTTTTTTTATTTAATGTTTAATTTTTGACACAAAAAAAGCGAACTTTTTTTGGTCCTTGAGTTGAAGTGCCTAATTTGACAAAAAAAAAAAAAAAAAAAAAAAGTTCTACTTAACTTGCTTAAATTTGCATTCTCGTGCCTGAATCACTGTTCTTAACCCTGGGGCCCTCTGGTACCACGTGCACTTGCGAAAACAGCCAGTGCTCTGACGTGATGTGTTTCTCAGGCCAATCCACAACAGGCACAGTCAGTCCTCTTATGGGTCCAAATTTTATTTGGTCGCGTTTTTTATTTATTTTTTCCAAAGCGACATACGAAGGAAGTTCCAGCCAAAGTGCACCCCGTAAAACATTTCGGAGAAAGCACTTTAACATTGAGTTTAACTTGTCAAATTCCTGATGCAATGGCCTCAAGCTATGAATTAACTAGCGAATTATATGTTTTACCTGTTTCGGAAATAGAGAGAGGGAGAAATTAAGAGAGAGGGGAGTGTTTTCTTTTTTTTTACTACTACTACTCTCAGAAAAGGTAGATCTGCCAGTCAACAAAGAGAAACTATGCCTGCGCTTTTATTAAATAGACAATAATGCCATTTCGCAATTCTTTGCTTAAAGAGTACCTGCGTTATCTGTTTTTGCAGTTACAGCCTGTGGCACACACCGGGAGCCTTGGCAGTACCGTGGCAAATTTCATCAAACTCCCTCCCCTTTGTAAAAAAAAAACGACTCCCTCTCACTTACCTTTGTTTCCCACTCAAGTCCTGCCGCATGACTTTGCCGACTCAAAATGTGACTACTCTCAGAAAAGGTAGATCTGCCAGTCAACAAAGAGAAACTATGCCTGCGCTTTTATTAAATAGACAATAATGCCATTTCGCAATTCTTTGCTTAAAGAGTACCTGCGTGATCTGTTTTTGCAGTTACAGCCTGTGGCACACACCGGGAGCCTTGGCAGTACCGTGGCAAATTTCATCAAACTCCCTCCCCTTTGTAAAAAAAAAAAAAAAAAAAACGACTCCCTCTCACTTACCTTTGTTTCCCACTCAAGTCCTGCCGCATGACTTTGCCGACTCAAAATGTGAAAAGAGTTTATCCCCTGGTGGGGATGAATAGAGGCATGAACAGAGCAACTTTCATGGCACCCGCCCTATTTGAATACTGATCACCTGAGGGCTTCGCATTCTATACCGAGCTCACGTAAGATTCCGAAATTGAAAGTTCCATTCTCTGCGGTGCCTAAATGTCCTCGGCGAACTAAACCATTGGAGTGTGAGAATATGCGGCATACACGTGAAATTTGTACTGACGGTGGGGTTAGGTCGGGCTCAGGCTAGAGGGGTCAACTTTTAAAGTGAGAGGGAAAAACAAAAAAAAACAGAAGCAAATGCAGACTCCATTGTCCAATTAATGTGGCGGAATCGTTTCCTTTATTGACTCCTAGGCAAGGTCAAAGGTGTGGAGCCCGAACAACAGTTTGATACGCCAAGCAGGAAGCATGACAACCCTGGCTGGCTTAAAGAACGAGGTGAGCGGCCGCCAACGGAGAGGGGGGAGCGCCCGGCGTCCTCCGTCCCTCAACTTCCAAGCCGAGAAACGGCGGATCGAGGGGAGGCTCGTGGGTGGCCTGTTGTTTTACCTTCTATTGATCCCCAGAGCGCAAACTTTCCATCATGCAGAGGAGGCCGGGGCCAAAGACGACAGCTAATTAAGATGGCTAATCACTTCATTTCACAACGGCCGCTGGCCCGTCACTCCCCCCAGCCCCCCCCCCCCACCCCGCCCGCGCCCCCCCCCCCCCCCCCCCCCCCCCCCCCCCCCCCCCCATCGCGCGTCTGTTGTCTGATATCGGTGACGTGCCCCAACAACAAGCTGGAGATTTCTCCCGGTACTGATCTGCAGTAGTGGGGAGGGGACCAGGGGGCGGGAGGGTACAGTGAATGGCTCAGCACAGGTCTCTGTATTGGACATTTCTGGAAACTCATAGTATACGTATATTTAACGCTGAATTTTTATCCTTAGTAGCCACAACAACAAGCATGCAGTTTCCACCATGATGTAAGACCTGGTCGAATTTTACTGCCGACCGGTTCTACAGTAGTTGCTTAACCACTAAAAACAGTATTTTTCTAAAAGGACACCGGATATACCGATACATGTAATCCAAAGCAAGACACTTACTACAAACGTTTAAGGACATTTAAACCAACACGGCGTTTCGTCTTTTCTGTGACCCTTTTTTTTTTTGGCGAGGATGCGGTGGGGAATCGGCGGCGTGGTTAAACTGCAAATTAGGCGCGTAGTTCCCTCCGCTTTGGAGTTGAACCTCGCCCCCCCCCCCCCCCTCTCCCCCCAGAATGCGGCGGGGCTTTCTCTCCGACTCGAGCGCACGGCGGAGGACGGCGCGGTTGATGTACGAGGAAACACTCAAAAGTCTTCGCGGCTCACTTTGTCGTCGTTGACGCGCCTGTTTTTTTTTTTTTATTATATTTTATTTTCGCAGAGAGAGAGAGAGAGAGAGAGAGAGAGAGAGAGAGAGAGAGCGCGCCCGTTCTCCTCCTTCATGTTTTAATTGACTGCGCTCTCGGAGCGCTGGGGGACCGCGCACAGCAGTCTGCTAATCCCCCTGTGATCATCACACCCCGGCCCAGACTCGGGGGGACCGACAAAACTTAGATCGGGCTCCATCAGAACAGTGTGCCGCTTGCGCAGCAGCTAGCTCCCTGGGCTATTAAAAAAAATCCACACTTTTCGGGTGGATTTTTTTTTTTTACAGATTTCGACGTACTGGTGAACATCCCCTGGCCCGGCCAGTCCAGTCCAGTCCAGTCCGCTGGAGTGCATTCAGGCACGGAAGGCCTGGGTTCACCGATTGGCCAGGTTTCTTTTTCTCCCCTCCTCACACCAAAGCAATATTAACGACGGGGATCTGTGTCTGGGAAGGCCGACCTCCGCCTCGGCGCTACTCCCGTCATTTCTTTTGCTCCTTTGACCAATCCCGAGGAGTGATTTGTGCGTCGGGACAAACGCGGCGGAGCTAAGCCCCAGTCAGCGCTTATGAAAGTAAACTGTGAGGGAATGATTTCCCATCTGGATTCAGCCGAGATAAGCAGTTTGGAACTGCAGCTGCTCGTATACTGTTGACTGCATTACGGTGTGCGTGTCTGTCTGTCTCCGTGCGCGTGTGTCTGAGGGCCACAGCGTCGCATCCCGTCCTTGGCTCAGCCTGATGCAGGAATGGGTGCCGCGCCGCGGAGGACAAACCCAAAGATGGAGAACGTGAGAGGTTGCGTTAAATCACGCCAAGTTGTACAACATGCAAACTCGGCGAGAGATTACAGTCGGAGTCGCTTCCACCAGAGAGCTAATAGAGAGAGAGAGAGAGAGAGAGAGAGAGAGGAGAAACAGGAAGCGGCGTCTCCTCTCACTCTTACTCCATCGGGTGAGTGATACGCTGGGAAAAAAATTACCCCCAAAAAAAAAACGATAGAAGGGAATCACAAAGGATAAAGCCGAGGGATCCGGCCTTTGCCGCGCATTGGGCTCGTCATCATCTGGAGCCGCTGTGGCGCGTCTCCTCCTTCTCGGGGTTCCTTTCAGCTCGGCTGAGGGCTGTTCTCAAATGCACTCCACTCATCAGTCTGCGGCAGATGAGCGAAAGGGGGAAACGGGGCACGGTTGGGGGAAAAAAAAAAATCAAAATGGTCGTCTGACAAAAGAGGAGAATTTGATATTTAATATCCTCGCATGTCAGGTGTCAGTTGCCGCCACGCTGCCGCCGCCGCCGTCTGTCTTTGAGTGAGGATATATTTTGGCGACGCAGTCGGTGACACAGCTAATAGGCATTTAGCGATCATCGTTTCCATCACTGAAGTATACGTGGAAATGCTTCAGAGGGGATGACACTGAAAAGGCTGAGAGAGAGAGAGAGAGAGAGAGAGAGCGAGCGAGCGAGATAATTGGACTCCGTTTCGATGAGGGGTGGAAACTGCACGACGTGGCGAATCTGAGCGACGAGCCACGCGTCAGGACGTATTAAATAGAGCCAGGTCATCCGTAATTATGCCCCCGTTGCAAAGAGGAAGACATATGATCATCGTGTCGCAGTTTTGGGAGCTTTTCAATCTCCATTTTGATGCGGAGGGCTCGGCCCACCAAAAGGAAGCCGGGCCGGCGCTGCTGACTCAGGCGTGCTTCTCTTTCATTTCTGAGATTGTTTTCCCGACGGTTATCACCGACTGCTGATTGGCTCGCCCCCCCCTTTCCACCTAGGTACACAAAGCACGGGCAGATGGCTCTCCCCCAGACTCGTAGGCTTTTTTGTTCTTTTTCTTCATCGGCGGCGGCGCCACCGCAAAGAAACGGGACGTGTTCGGGATGCCCTCCGGTCATTCTCCATAAAGCGAGGAGCAAATAATCCCCGCTTCGGGGAGAACTTCGCCGAAACAGTCGACTTGGAATAATTGCTTCAAACAAATGAGCTCGTGAAGGGCCATTAGGCAAGTATTGTTCCCATCAAAACGGCGGCCGTGATACCGGGGGTTGCTCACTGGGCCCGGGCGAAAAGCAGATGGGGCCACGCGGTCCCCGGTTTCAAACGAGAATTCCTACGCTGCCCGAGGCCCGTGCGCCTACCTCAACCCAAACACACACACACACACGCGCTCGCGCTCGCACATTGTCACACGTACAGATGTCATGCTTCGATAATGTGGCCTGCAGGTTAAAGGTAGAGTGCAGCCACTTTCGTATGAGGTATTTTCAAATGGCAATTTCCACCGGCTCGACCTTTTTCCTCGACCCTCTGACGAGTGTGTTCCTGCGCAACAGTGCGCTGTTCGCCGACGCGCCGTACATGCCGCGCTTATTTGTTTGTTTCAGGTTCAACCGCTCCTACCTCGGAGGAGGATACGCTGCACAAGTAGGGTGCAGCCATCACCGGTAATGAAAAGCTCAGGGCTGAGTGTTAATCAGTATTTAAGGCCCCAAGTGTGGAAGGCGGCGGCGTGTCTGTAAATTACACCCTCATTGTCCCAGAACGAGTAGGAAATTGATTTAACATTCTTCTTTCAAGGAATAAAGAGAAAAGCATTTTTTTTCTTTTTTTTCTTTCCTGCACACAAGAGTCATCTTGTGTTAGCAGTTTCGCCGGCCACCTTCCTGATTTGGTGTTTTAAAGTGACTTTGTTGTCAAACCAGCAACTCGTACTGTCTAACGCTTTCATTCGCGAACCACTGATAGTAATGACATGCAGATTACGGTCTTCTTAGGTCATTACATTTGGTGCTTTTGTTGGATTCATCTGCATGCACCGAAGTGTGCCCTTCTTACTTACTTCTTTTTAATTATTGCGCTGCTTTCAAATGGCATACAAATATATATAAAAAAAAAGGGGCAGGCCAATTCTTTTCATAATTCCATCCACAATACAATTGTCACAATGCGGTTTCGGATTTTCATAAAAATACAGAAAGATAACCATTTTAAATGAGATTCATGAAAAAAAAAACACATTCTAAAAAAAAATGTCTATAGTTTGCCGAAGCTATCAGGACCATAAAAGCCAATGCAGTTTTCATGCAATTTAGAATTCCATTATAAAGCCCACGTCAGACTCGGGCAAAGGCATTATTACCAGGGTCAATATGTGCTGCAATTATTACTCCACTTATGTATTCAGGTGTGTATTTATATATTGCATTGTCAAAATCAAGGCAGGCAAGGTGTTGGCAACGTGTCAGAAGGGACCGACTCGAAGTGCAGCAGATGCAACGTCTGTGAAAAACAGGCGAACTGGAGAGTCGAGTGGATGGCTGGATGGATTTTGGGTAAAAGGATGATTGCAGAGTACTGTAGCCAGTGGGTGGGGACACATTTGGCATTTCAGCACACCAACTGTGTCACATGCATTTGTTTGCTACGAACCAACTGCTGTGTCACTCGTTATCTTAAATCCCCCCCCCCGCGCGCTCCGCGATTTAGTTTGCTAAGTGCCTTTTGAACAGGTGGGATGTGAGGCGGCAGTTCAAGAACTAAATCGAAATATTAATATACGGGGTTGCTGTATTGGCAGACTGGATGCTGCAGTCTGCACCTGAGATTGTGATTTATTTTTTTATTTTTTTAAGATGTTGAATGGATTTCTCTGTTCAAATGCCAAACAGACAACACGTGCACGGGCCTCTGCAACATCCCCCCCGGCAGTTTGTGAATAACAATTATTTGTGAAATGTTGACGCTGATACCCCAGTAGGTATGCCGTGCTTTCGCAAATAGCTTTTGAGGCGCACGCCCCAGGTTTCTGACCCGGCGGCACACAGGTCAAGCCCTGTTTGCTCGTTTGTTTGTTTGTTTTCCCGGGAAATTGGTGGTGTTAAGTGCAACGACAAATGAACCATATGTCCGCGGTGGGGATTTTTCTTTTTGGGCTTGTGTACATAGATAAACGGGGAAAGTGAAGAAATAATCGCTCACCGTTTTTTTCATTCTAGAAAGTAAAAAACGAAAAAGAAAAAAAAAAAAGAGCCACAGAAATTGAATTGTGTGCAGCAAATATATGATCATAGCATATTTGGTTGTTTTGAGATGAATGAGTTATTAGAAACGACCCCATAACCCGGGTGGACGATGTGCACTCTGCATGTATCCGCGGGCGCTGATGAATTTGAGAATCTCTCAGAGAGCTGTTAGGAGGGCGGCAGCAGGCAGCCCTGGCAGCCGCCTGCGCTTCGATTATGTATCCTCGTTTATTCAATCACTGCATTGCTCCATCGCTGACATTTGGTCAATACCGCAATCTTCTGGTGATCAGAATATGCCAGACGGTCCGCTCCACAGAATTCCATTAGTTTAGCCTTCAGATTGATGCACTAAAACAAGATATTGAGTGAGAAACAACAATTTCAGGACCGTCTCCCGGTTTTATTCTGGCGTCTGAGGGGACATTTTTCTCAAAAGTCCGGGGCCAACAGTCTGTGCATTTCTCACAGATTGTCGTGCATTATGTGTATTTAGCCTAAGCAAAATCAAAAAAGAAGACGGATGCACTTCAAGCATTGGGAGGAGTCACCTTGGATTTAATTACGGGGTTGATTGCTGTTGAACGGTATAATCAGGGCCATTGTGGGTATACTTGGTAAATGTGCAGTTTTTGACACGCATAGTCGGACATTTCCTGATGCCAAACATAGTAAATCTACATCGTGTCAATTCAAACTGACACCATCTGACACAAACTGTCCGAGGCTTTGAAAGGGCTGGAAATCCAAAGTGGTTCACGATGTTCCACGTTGCGCTACGGTCGAAGTTAAAGTTGTGGATTGGGGTGCGTTCAATGTACTGTGTGCACAATAGGAAAAAAAAAACGTGGCTATAATGACCGCCGGTGCAGCGATCATGTACGAAACAAGCCAGTGTCGATTTGTTACGAAGAGACGGCGATCTTCCATGTTCAAGTCTGATGTCCCCTGACCTTTGACCTCCCCCGAGTGCTGACTCTGTCGCTTCAATCGCCCCGCCATGATGAATCACTTTTCTGAAAAGTTGAGTGAAAACAGATGTTGGCTTTACGTCTGTGTGCGCCCCGAAATGAGTGATCCGTTGTTTTAGCCGGGACGACGCGCTGTGACCCGGCACGCGCGTCGCATCGCTGACCCGTTTGTAGGAGCCGATGTTCTTCAGCGGGCCTTAGACATGGCGGCGATTCATTTTTTTTTTTTTTTTTTTTTTTTACCCCGCTTATTCAATAATTAAGTTTTCTTCGGCTGTCCTTTGGCTCGTCTGCTGCTCCGGGGACAGGGCGCGCGTCTCCGTGGATCGGCACGCTGTGAATATTTAAAGGGAACCGCCGAATAAATTAAGGCCCTACAGCTGGGCGTTCTTGTCAGCAGCCAGAGCTCCAGGCAGACAACTAGATCAAACCTCACTCGAGATTTGGATACTGTGTGTTCTGCTATGACGGAGGACACTTTGGGATGAATTCTGGAAGCAAAGAAAAAAAAAAGCTATGTTCATTTTAACATTTTAAAAGCAGTTCCATTCATCTTACAACGTTAGTTTTGTTGAAGTGGGTTTTTTTAAGGATGGAAAAATGACATGACACGCCTCAGAGTTGAATGGTCGTCAAGGTGTTGCAGCGAGACACAAGAGCTGTCAACCAATCCCTCGTAGGGACACAGAGTACAGGAAGAAGAATTAAGCGCTAATGAGCAAGCCGTGTGCAATGACATGTGCGCCGCCTACTCCAATTTTGCCCGTGCGCACGCCATGGGAAGCCGTCCAGTCTCGCAATCAGCCACAAACCGCGCCCCACCAAATTCCTTCATCCGTTTGGCTGGCACAGCCCCGACAAACCACCAGCAGTGTCGACGAAATATCACACGGATATGCTTTGGCGGCGGCTGACAAAAATAAATAATAAGTAAATAAAAAAACGTTGAACACTGAGACTGTCAGCTTCATTATAAGAAACTGGAACAATGGTAAAAAAAACAAAACAAAAAAAATGGTAACTCCCAAAACCTGAGTAACCATAAAAGTTCCAATTGTGTCTCCTGATCCGTCATATTTCGTTACATTTAACAGTTGTTTATTGTTAAAAAAAAACAAAAACATGAAGAAAAACGGACCGCCACACGAGTGAGTGGTTGATATAGAATTTTGGTTCACTTCTGCCACAGTATTAACCGAAATGACGCATTTCTCGATTCCTTGACAATGTTTTGGCTGTCGGTTCAAGTGTCGGGAAAACGGCGAAGCTTCATATAACGCACTCAACGGCAGTTTGATGCCTTGCCCGCTTAATAGTGCAGATCCTCAAAGACCTTCAGTCTAATTTGGGGCGATCGAGTCCTGACATCTGAGAGGCTCGAAACCAGCGGAAAGGCTGCCATTTCTCTCTTGGTCTGCTAATCGTTACGTCAACTCATCGCCGGAACTCGTGGCGACATAATATGATGATTTACAATAATTGCTTGCGCTGCTCCTATTGTTATTGTCCCCCGAGGCCGCACAGCAGCTATATCGCCCGCATTGATGAGAAGCAAGAGGGGGTTTATAATAAGAACATGAAAATGTAGCCCCAGCATTTTAGAGTCGGACTGTAATTGAACTGAAAGTCCCCGATAAAATGGATCCCAGACATTTAGGTTTCTAGTCCTGGCCATCGGGGGTATCTTTAATGTCTGTGGCCACGTGTGCACAAAGAGTGGCAGCGTGTTCATTGTAGTTATGTTAATGTGGTACCAATAAGTGTATAATTCATGGTAAAACTATCAGCGAGGATATCTTTAATTTCGATGCTTGTCAGCCAGATGAGCAGAAAACTCGCGCAGAAACCCAAAAAAGAAATCAAATGCAATCCGGGGTCATCTAAACGAGTTTGTAAAGTAAACGGGGGGAAAAAAATCTAAAATAAATCCAAACACATATGTGACTCCGTGCTGTCTGTCTCTGGATCTAATAACGAAGCAACCTTAGACTCTGTCGGTATTGCCTCCCCTCACGCTCCCGCAGTATCAATTGAGTCAATCAAAGGCTTATTCCGAAAGGCTGGGGTTGGACACCGGGACCTTATTTCCAGATAGAGGGCCCCGGCATTATCATTCATATTAAACAATAACCCAATGGCACTTATTTTCCAAGAACAATATCGGCGGTTAATCAATAATGCATCCGGGGGTTCACTTTGAAATTGATATCCCGCCTCGCAGTTAATATCGCGCGGCTACTCGGGTACAGCTCTCTGTCTGTGAGGGAATTACCCGGCTAAATAATCAAATGCTATAGTGTGAGTGGCTGCGACGCAGCAGATATCTATCTCCTGGGAGGACGGCTTAATATCGCAGGAAATATTAATATAAGAGGAGGACAAGCAAATACTGGCGGAGATAAGGGGGCCCCGCTATCAAGCGGCTAAACGATTTGGCGACTACCACATGTCAATAATAGGAAAGCTTATGCATTTGTAAAAGTTCTGCTTTATTGTCGATTTACATAGAAATTGCCTTATTTTAGACTAAGTAGAGACTTCTCTCATTCACCTATTACAGCTCTTTATCCAAGGTCTGGGATAGGATATGGTATTGATTGGGAGCGTTTCTATGCTGGTGCACAGCATTGATGGAGCAATTTTCAGCAGTTAAGAATGGCCTTGCCGTCCTATTGTTGGTTATGAGGGGGGGGGGGGCTACATTTACTCAAATATCTAAGCGCAGTGTTTATACTGGATTTCGGGGTTTTCACGAGACTACGCTGCCCCTTTTCTTTTACGTCGCCTGCGCGTAAACGCGCCCCATGCGCTCGCCATCACCGTGTCAAGCCAGGGATGCAATAAGAAGCGCTGAGTTGGGGTTTGGACCGCCAACGTGTGGCCATGGTGACTAGCTATTGACCCGGTTCTGATTGGCTTTCCATAGGGCTCACACTGGGGGGGAAGGCATCGCCTCGTGAATCAACTCCGCTCGAGATTTGTGAATTCGCCACTCCGCCAAAAAAAAAAAAATGTCATTACATTGGCCATACATTAAAATTAAACATTTTTAAATGTTTTAAACTGCCTTTGAGTTCTTGGCCGGATGGTCTTATGATTGCACTTTTACATTTTATCGGGACTCTGCACAACTGAATGTTTCCAACTCTTGATTACTTTTGATAGTGAGTGAACCCATGCTGCATCCGGCTAAAAACCTTTTTAATGAGAATGTGGTACCGCGCGCTATTGAAATGACTTGTTACCCTCCGTTTTCAATGCAAAAAACGTACTGTGCGCCATTAGTTTGAGCAACAGACACTGACTTCCTTGACCCTTGTCTAGACATTCAGGGCTGACTCATCCTTTAGTCGGTCCCATTCAAAGAGAGTGAGTCACTGATTATGGTTTGACTAGTCTTGCCTTGTCACCGTGTTCATTAATCACTGGCTAGTGGTTTGGCTTCATCCATTATCATTCTGTAAAAAAAACGGTGTCGGGCTGTGCTGAGCCCAATTTGCGGCCGTGCAAAATTTGCGGCGTCTCGCGGTGAACACTTTGGCGGCATAGTCCCCCGCAGAAGAAGAGCGCCAAAAAAAAAAAAAAAAACGCGACACATGTTGACTCTCACGAATCCTCATCAAAACTCACTCAAAGATGCAAGGGATGCATGCTGCCTCAGTCCACGGCATTGACAAGCGTCAATTCATCAGCTCTTCTCTCTTGCCGTTAGGTCATTATAGCTGGAAGCAACTTGTGATGTATTGTGCGCGCGTATTGTGCACGCCTGCTCGTGATGTCAAAAAAAAATTAAAAGAAGAAGAGAGAAGCTCCTCTGGCACTACGGCGCCCCTGCACAATAAAAGCCAGAATTGCATTGTGGTCCATCATGTGCCCGTATGGTAAATGAGTGGAATGCTCTGTGGCGGGAGACGCGTTACCCGGGTAAACAGAGAGCCCCGGCGACATGCATGAAATGCAGCTGCCTCCGCAGACCGCCCCAAATGATTATTGATGAAAACATAATGGTGGATTGTGCGCTCCCTCTGTGGCTCAGCATCTCCGCACAAAGACCATAGGAATAATTATTATTTCAACAGAACAAATATTACCCCTTGGGCTCCAATTATTTTCATGCATTGGCTCCTTCAGTGTCTGACTAGATTCTGTTTAAAAAAAAAAAAAAAAGAAAAATGGTTGTGCTTCCACCCCGCGTGTAAAAACCCGAGCTGCTGTGTGATGCATAATGAGGCTGGGTCATGTGGGAGATGCGGACATGATGTATTCACTGTATGTCACTTCTACACCGGCGACCACATGGGGCGGGACAGGAAGTGGAGGGAATGAGTTTGTCTGCTCTGGACTCCGGACGGTGGCGGCAGGTGCCAGTCTGTGACCGAAAAGCTAAGGGTTGCGTTAAGCTGCGTCTTTCTCCCCCACACATGCGCAACAAATATCGAACGCTTATTCAAAACCAGAGAAGTTGGAGGAAGTGAAGACGGCGCCGACATGTCAATAGCGCAGGGCGCTTTTGGTTGGAGAGCGTCAGATCAGCGTCCATCTGGTCGAGAGACTGTACTCCGCAACACGCATGTTCCAACACTTCGCTGCAGCAAGGTCAAATGTAAATATTCAAACGTGTTCGCGTTCAAATATTCAATTCAAATTATTATTTTTTTTTATGTCTGCAGAATTAGAATCAAATGGAAATATTAAAGACGTTTTTGTGCATAATTGAAAGGCGCATCTTCAAAATCAACGTTTGGCTGCGCGACATGCAACAAGTATGACTCCAATTACACGTTGCTTCACTGGTGCTGGCGGCATAGAAGAGCTCTGTTTTATTCATATGCGACACACAGTATGTGCTGTTTGATATGTATATATATCAACATTTCAGCACATTCACCGATTTAGTGTTACGTAATAATGCATCACCTTTTGTTGTTGTTGTTTTTGTGCTCACTTTTGCACACTCGACTCCTGCGCACACACCAGGCCATCATGTATTGCCGGGGCGGCTAAATCTGTGATTGACCCATTTAATGGGAAATGACCGAGTGCGGCGCAGATGACTGGAGCCAACTTTTGCGCCGTGCACAGACTGGTAGCATCAAAGACATCGTAAAGTTTATCCCAACTAATTGGCAGCGACATAAAAGGGAGATTGAGCAGCATTGGAAGCCGCAGAAAAAGAAAAAAAACACACAAAAAAAAAAATAATCCAAATCTTCTTTAAAAAAAAAAAAAAAAAAAAAGGTCTGTTTGCTTTCGCACGGCGAAAACAAAAGCATTCGCTCGTTAATGATGAAAGCGCTCCATAACTCCCATGTTGATTGACGATCACTGAGATGTATGACACCTCTCAACTTGTCATCGAGGAGTTATTTGTACTCTGCCGCGATCCATTCTGTGAGGAAAGACCAGATGTCCCATCTTAATTAGGCCAGCAGTGATGTTTTTAATGACTTCTAGCCCATTACAGGCGACAGAAGAGGTTTCAGATCTTCCTCCTGTCACTCCTGTGGGCCCCGCTGCTCTTTGTCTCGGGCTGGAATGTGAGTTTTGTGACACACATAAATCCTCCGAAGGCGGTCGGGGGGGCGAGAGAGAGAGAGAGAGAGAGAGAGGCGACGCGACGCAACGCGACGCGCGTGCAGGAAATTGCGCGTGTGCGCTCACTCGAAATTATAACCAGAGTTGTTGGGGGGGGGGTGGTAAAAAAGAAAAAAGACAACTTTCCCTAATGTGTTTCCGTGTTCGTTCATCACGTGCACTTCATTTACCGGGGCGTGCGGGGCATGCGTTGGGAAATATATTTAATTCATGGTATATAAAGCCGGGGAAAAAGTAGGCCATCGTAGTTGACGCAGGATGTGCTGTGTGTGCTCCTTAAATAATAGTGCAAAGGAAGGCGGGGGGGGGGGGGGGGGGGGGGGGGGGAGAAAAAAAAAACACCCACCCTCCAAGGAATCCGTGTAGTTCTCTCTCTGAGGTTTTGAGTCAGACAACACCTCCTTTTCCCTTTCGCTTTGGCCTTTTTTTTTCTCTTCGGTTTTACTTCAGTTACCCTTTACCCCACCCCTCCCTCTCTCTTTTTTTTTTTTTTTAAAGCATTAAGACACCGTCGTACTGTCTCATGTCTCCTCTCGTTCATTTGAAGTGTATCAGAAAAAAAGGAAGAAATGAATCGCTCGCACGGAAGTGACGTGAGAAGAAGCGGCTCGTTTGAGAGCTGCGGGTCTAATTTGAATGTCGTCTTTTCGCGGCGCCGTGTGTCGCGGTGCAACATCTGCCCAGCCGTGCGTGCGTGCGCGTGCGCGCGTGGGAGGGGAATGGGGTGACCAGACCTTCCTGTCCTCCTCCGTAGCACATGAACCACCTCAAGGTAAAGTTTCTGAACAAATGTTATTGCTGGCTCTAATGAGGGCATAAAAAGTAATTAATATTTTAGAATAAGTCCTATTTTTCATTTCTGAAACCCACTGTGGGGCTTCTTTTCAAAGGGTTTCACTCAAGACCCAATGGGAGATTCAATTGACTTTAATCTTGCATTCGTTTGAAAATTTGAGCCCATTAGTTAACTTTGCCTTCTCCGTGCAGTTTTTCATTGCATTTCAATGAAGCCGCTTTCCTGTGGTGTTAAAACACTAATAGATGCTTCAAATAGCAAACGAGAGAGAGGGAATGTGCGCATGAGAGAGAATGAGAGAGGAAGGAAGAGGGAGACGGCGGAGAGGAGGAGATGGTTAAAACAGTCCAAAATATCATTAGGAAACATCCATATTTTCAATTTGAACATCGCGCGCGCACGCACACACACGAACACACACACACATCCAAGCGGAACAGGAATCCCAAATGCTTTTCGTCAAGGTATGTGATCATATCGTTACAGGCTTATTTTCACCCCGCCACGTTTGATGCCCGGGACGACCGCTGCATCCGCATAGCCAGGTGAAGGTGTCGTGGGCGGCGGCGGGTAGAAGGTCAAAATGACCATAATCAAATAAAGGAATGAGGGCGGGGCCTGAATAATTCCCTTTGATGTCACGTGACCCTCTGAAGGGACACAATTTAATTGCCACAGCTCGGTGCCACGTCCCCCCCTCTCTCTCTCTCTCTCTCTCT
>JAFBJU010000242.1:821599-1008289 GCA_016785305.1 Colistium nudipinnis | reverse complement strand
ACCTTATGGCTACAGTAACTTGCGTATTAGCTCGTACGTGCTGGGTCCAATTACTAAACTATCTGTATATTTGCAACTCGTATTATTTCACTCGGTGTTTTCCTGATGTGGCTGAAGACATTTTCGGGAGCTCCTATGGCTTAATTTTTCATTTTTATTTTTCGAAATCCAGTCGTGCAGATTGGATAAAAAGTGACGTAGACCAACAGGTTTGCCCACGAGCCTCGTTAACCAATTCACCCTTTTCTTCTTCTTCTTCCTCATCACGTGTATCTGACCTGTGCGTTTTCTAAACACACAGAAATCTCTCTCTCTCCGTCGATGAGGTTTTTCATCTCCTGGCCGGAGAGTCTGTCTTAGGTGATAATTATATCAGCTCCCAGACCAAATGATGTATTATTTATTTTTGCAGTAACGCGCCGCTCCCCCTCCCTCTAACTGCTGGCTGAGATGTGTGCCCCTCGAGTGGTCATTAATCTGATATCTGGCCGGCCTGGGCACAGCCCCTATGATCCCGACCCAATCTCAGATCCTAATCCAAGGAGGAAGAGGGCTGCAGGCCAGGATTTGGAGGCCCCAGCTATCTTTCTCTCTATAATTGATAGGTTTTAGGCGATTATACGCTTCACGTGATTATGATCTATAACGATGTATTGATTGGACTGTACTGGGATCCAACCGGGGTTGTTTTTCAGGGCAGACCAGACACCCACACCCCCTCTCCATCCTCCAGTATTTGGCTGTTGTACGTTTTTGGTTTACAGCTAGCTTGGACTTTGAAATAAGGAAGACAGGCACCGATGCTGTTTGTGAAATATAATACACACACATGCCGAAGTGATCTTCATTTAATTTAAAACATTTCATGAGGCTAATATTTGGCCTTTTACTCTCCAGGGTACTTGGGTGGGTCAGTATCGCCCAGCTCGGACAATAACGGACGCTCTTTCCCGAAACAATCTGGAAAAGCAGATTTGAGATTGCGCCATGTGCACTGTTTTGCTGGATTTGTAGGTGAACATGCTTGTATGCTTCTACGCTTAGATCAGACATCATTTTATTTTTCAGTTTTTAAAGGGAATCCAGGTTACATACATTTCATTACATGTCATTGGGCGTGTAAAGAAAGAATGTACTGTGGAGGACTTTGGATTCGGCTAAAGATGCAGCCCTTCATAATACTCTAGATAGCTTTGGTTTCATATATATACAGTATATGAGTGTAAGATTTGATTTGAGTTCTTTTTTCAGAATGTTTGAAATGAAGACATTTCATCTGAAGACAGGGAAGAGTGTAATATTGAATTCATAAATGTTAACTTGCTGCTGCTCCGTATGTGCTGGTTTTATATTTCATTTCATTACGTCCATTAATGTTGAAGTTGCGGTGTACAAGTGCTACTGCACAGTTGTTCATTGCCACTTGCGTGCTTTTGAAATAGCACATACCTTCATTCTGAGTTCATTATTGAGTTTTTAATCGCAGGAAATAATGCAATTGAAAAATGTAATCGTCGCCCAGCACTAATATTGAACTGATCGTTAAGTAAAGGTATATTTTGTAGAAAATAGGGGTAATCGAAATGTAACATGAATATTGTGATACTTTGATTATGTTGCTGATGACATTTTTGAACAGATAACGAGTTACTGTACGGGATTTTCTTTTTTTTCAAGCAACCCTCTCAACCCTGATTATGGCGGAGGGCTGCGGCTGTCTGCCAAAGGCTGTACAGCAGTGGAGATAAGCACATTTTGTTATCACCACTGTTGTGATCACAAAACAATGGTTTAGAAAGCCCCATAATACTTTCTCCCTTTTTTTTTCATCAGGGGTGGGCTACATGCGGACCCGGAGGCCATTCATAAATACGTACGGCGAGCAGCAACTCGGATACAACAAAAAGAGGAATCCCATCCCAGGAATCCATTTCATTCATCATTCATTCAGGTGTGCCGGCTCCTGGGCTCCTCCAAGGGCTCGTTTGCCCACAAACTTCAGGTGTGTCCGTTAACGCACCTGGCACTGCCCTCCCCTGATCACCGGCAGATGCAAAACCCAGGCGCTCTCGTCACCGTTCGCCAACACCGACCGCCGCGTTGAACCCAAAAGAGTGGACGGAGGAGAATGCCTTTGGAAGCAGACAAAACAATATTTGAATGCCGCCGGGACATCACACACATGGCCAAGGAGGGGCAGTTGCGAGCATCGCATTCGAGAGGTCCGAGGGATGCGTGCGATCAGTAGGTTAGTATGAAAGATTCCCCAGCCGAGTCTTTTGGTCGCACACCTGTGATGTAGCAGTTTATGAAATGCCATAATAACGTGAAACTCATTTATTGGAATTTTTTAGTTGTACTTAAATATCGGCACCGATTATTGAACATTCGACAGCTCGTGTCTGCAGTAGGCCGGCACCGGGAGCTGAAACCTTTGCTGCTGCTGCTGCTGCAAAAAAGGAATGGGAGATAGTTAATTATGATAAGTGTGGACTGGGCTGTAATAGGCGTGCGCTCTAATCTCTGTCACCTGCTGTACAGGCCCGGGAGACACGGAGACATGGAGGACAGCCGACGAAGAGAGGAATGGGATATGTTCACCAAACGGCCTTCTGGGACACGTGGCTCTTCCGCGGCTGGGATACCTGCACACCGAACACATCTCCCGTAAGTACGGCATGCATTGACACTGTGCTCACACGATGACGTTGATGTGACTACACTATTAGAGGTGTGGACTCAGTTTTACGAATATTAATATATATATATACAGTATATATAGGCCGAATATTAATATTAGGGCAGGGTGTAAACAGGCAGAGCCACAGTGAGAGAGAGAGCTACTTGTCCCTTCCCGAAGCAATGTGTTTCAGCAGCAGCGAGAAAGAGAGGAAATTAAAGAAGGAAAAAAGAAGAAAAAAAAAAAGGCAGACAGAAGCACTTCAAGCTCATTCCAGCATTATGGCACATTTCCATTTTTCGCCTCGGTCTTAATCTCCATTGAGCGACTGTCATCACCCTCCGGCAGTAATTAGGCATGGACTCTGGACAACAACAGACGAGCCGGTCTAGCTCGTCTTGAGGAAGCAAATTACCTTTAGCTTATGGTAAGCAATATTCCGTGCCAGGCAACTTTTACTGCTGATTAGCAATTAGCCCAAACTAGCGGCAGCCGAAGCGCTAATGTTTAATTTGCTTCTCTAATGATATACGGTGTTATGGGGCAGGCGGGCGGGGATGGAAGGCGCCGTGGAAACGTATGGATTTCTCCTTAATTCGTTTTCATTTACGACCTGACAGGGCCCGCAGGTAGGAAAAGGAGGAAATTTCTTTGCAATTAGTAATGGCTGCTCCTCAAAGGGAAGTCAGCAGGCGAATGCTAAGAAGGCACGCACGAAGGTAGAAACACACACACACACACACACTTACTGTCTCAATTCCGGGGCCCTTCCCAGCATATTCACTAGCTCAATTATTCACAGTGAAGTTTGAATAATGACAGGGTTTTCTGCGAGAAAAACACGGTGATTACAGCGCGCGAGTGTCTCCTCCTCTCTGTTCCGAGAGGCAGCTGTGAACGTGAGCTAAACATACCTGGAGAGCCATTACGGAGACCCCCCCGCTAAATGGGTCGCGGCACGCCGTCGTTATGATAATGTTGTTTGCGGCGCCGGCGGCCTTTTTTTTCCGCAAGAAAGATCAGCGAGGTGAAATATGGGAGCTAACATGAATGGGTATCCGTGAACATCTTGGTGAAGTGTTGGTGGGTTTTGGGGGCGGAATGCGTGTTCATTGCGATGTAGTGCACAAATAAATAAAAAGGCGTTTCAGGCATCAGTCGCTCCGAGGTGACATTTTGCGCGATAACGACCTCGAATTTAGTCCGACCTCAAGTTCAAAACGCATGTCGCTGCGTTTGTGCTGTAGAGGCGCAGCAGTGGCACTTGAAACAAGTGTTTTTTTTCTTCGTGGCAACGGTAATGCGTGCGCGCCGTACGAGGCGCTGGCTCTTTAGCTCCTAATGCCTCGTTTACTGCGGGGGCTTGTTTGCAAACGCGAGCGGGCGCTGTCGGAGGAGGCCTCGGCAGGGCTCCCGCGGGGGGCAAGCCGTAATCTGGGCCAGATTCCTGTTTAAACTCTAGCGCGCGAGTGGGCCGGACCCCACAAATCAGGTGGACCGGCCAACTCTCTGGTGGGCTGCGTCTGGAACAGGGGCTTGTTAAAATGTGCAATAGGCACTGTGGGAATAGCACCTCTCCCCTCGGGGTTAGGGACTCCTCCTCTCTAATGAAGCTGGAGGATGATGCTCGTTATGTGCTGCCGCCTGTTATTCTCTGGGCCGAAGAAGACCCCCCCTCCCCACACACACACACACACACACTATCGCCCTTCATTTTCTGTTCCGCCGGCTGGAGTGCGCCGACTGCGGTGTGGAGCCAATCAGGCCAAACCGTTCTGGGTCCTCTTGTTTTTCTTTTTCTCTCCATCCGCCCCGGCGTTATAGATGTTTCTGAGGGGAGTGATTTAGAGAAGATGTGGCCCTGCAGAGGTTGAGACAAATGGAGGCGGTCAGGGCTGCCGGTGTACAGCCACACGTTGAGCGGCTGTAGTGCTTAGATGGTGACGATAACAATAATACTAGCCCAGTGGGTCATTAGAGCTCTAACAGTGACAATCATTCACACGCTGGCCTCAGACTTGTCGGGGGAGTCTCTGCAGCCTTGGACCTCAGACATGGTAACACAACAGTCTGCAGATTTCTTTGCAACATATATCCATATATAGAGATTCAGCACATTGTTTACTTGAGATTTCTTTTATACTCCGGCGAAGCAGAGAATATGATATTCTTTAATATTAGTCGACATTGTTTTATAATGCATTGTGGAATATATTTTTGATATAATTGTTCAAACATAGTTTAATGTCTATCTGGAAAATGACTTTCCAACATGTCATTGGCATATTTTAGCTTTTTTTTTTTTTCCCCACGTAGCAGATATTTTGTACTTCTAGACTTGCTTGAGTGGAGCGACACGTGATATGTTTCCTGTTTGGCTATGGCCGGTGTATTTGGCATCACGGACTCTGGCTTCTTGGTATTTTTGAAGTGTTTTATATCTCTGAATATTTCTGAAGCCTCTGCCAGGCCGGCCAAGCGTACAAAGGTTCTCTGGTGCGTTGAGTGGTTCACAGTCTCGAAAGCTTGCCGCCACTGCAGTGCATTTACCATTTCCCATCAAATATGCGAAAGTGAGCAATTACCAGCTGTACACGCTGCCAAAACATAGATTTGAATTAACGAGACAATTTCAAATGAGAGGCCTTTTGCCTTGGACATGGGACTATGGCTAAGCATGCAAATATGGGGCAGAAGTGTCCAGAGTGTCTATGATGAGATGTGACCGACCCCACGTGTCTTCCTTGAACATGCTGGTCGATGATGGCAAAACAGGTCATTTGTCAAAAACATTGCAGCGATCACTGAGCATCCCTTGCCCACCTCAGTCATTTAAATGTGTCAATGTTTGGCCATTCACTGGACAAAGATTTCCTTTTAGTTTATTGCCCTGATAAGAACTGAAAAAAAACAAAACACTGTATTTCTATATTGAGACCTGGCTAGAAAAGCTCTGCTGATGGAGGCTCGTGCTTTATATGAGTCAGACAAACCAGGGGGAGGAGAAGTGTTTTGCCCTAACCCTAACCCTTACGTCAGGTCCTTTGAATATCTCGCTCTTGAGCTCAAAGAACGTTATATCGGCAGCCAAGATATTCATCTCTATTTGTACTGGAATGTTCATCCATCTGAGCTCACCCGGTGTGAGAAGATATGAGCCATTCATCCTGATTAGAGATCTGAATATTGATATGAATAAAAGCATGCACATAACGGACAGTTGAACTCACCAACATGTAAAGGAGTCATCTGTTTTAAAAGCTGCCGCTCCGCTTCAAGGATCAGCAGCTAAAATACAGAAGAAAGAGATGTATTGTGTATTACAAAGAGCACGCAACTATATAACTGTATAGATGTCATTCCACCCCCTACCCATTCTTTACATTTAAAGCAACCTTTAGCATTTATTTCTATCACCATCATTTTGTTTTTATCGCACCATCGCATACTCCCTGATCATATAATACCGGATGACTGTTGTGACACAACTTGTGGTCAATTGAAGGGCCTTTGTGTTATACTGAATTCCTACCTGGCTGGTATTCTCCAATTATCTTGAAAACTCAAGCTTGCCAATCTAAATTGGGATGTGGGCAGTTTTTCTCATTAATGTTGCCCAACTCTGTAAACTATGTGTATGTCTTTGAGATCGGCCGTGACCCCAGATTCAGAAATAGAGGAGAGGGGTGTCAGGGGCGTTGGCTTTGTTGCCTGGCAGAATAGTATGGTGGACCAATCATTTTGGAGCCCCTGCTTTCCCAAATAAGTGATGTAAGAAAGAAAAGTCGCGCGCTGGAACATTTCTGGAAACGGCAGGACCTGTACAAGGTGGTTGGCCGGACATGGAGTCTGTCGGGAGAATAACTTAAGAGCAGACCTGCGTGCGCAGGATGGTGTTTACAGACGGCCGACTTGGAAATGCAGAGAGATACGGGCACAAAAGACGCCGGCAGAGATGAATCGGCACTGTCTGAACGTGTCAGAGGGGCCGGCGCGTGGCCAGCGGTGTACGGGAGCCGGCGGCGCCGCGCAACTACTGCTGCTGCTGCTGCAAAAACAACGGAAAAAAAAAAGTTTACAATAAGTGCGGGGAATGAACCCAGCGGTAAATTTCAAATGAGGGCGCCGAAGAGTACAGCTGTCCTCCCCGACCGTGTGCTGCGCTCCCATAAGTTATTTGACTTTATATTCTTATATATTTATTCCCCCTGCACGCTCTGCCTAGGGGGACGGCTGTTGTGTGTGTT
Source organism: Colistium nudipinnis (assembly GCA_016785305.1). Lineage (NCBI taxonomy): Eukaryota > Metazoa > Chordata > Actinopteri > Pleuronectiformes > Rhombosoleidae > Colistium > Colistium nudipinnis. The sequence goes on along the minus strand of JAFBJU010000242.1, from coordinate 1,001,362 downwards.
GCTGTTGTGTGGGAAAATAAATAAATAAATAAAGTTCAAACACCAGGCGGATATTCCTTCCCTCTCCTCCGATTTCAAAGTCCACAAGAATTCAACTTTTTCCCTCCGACCTGTGTGCAGCAGGTTTTTTTTGCCGAGACTCTGGAGAGCGGCAGCACGGAGGAGGGAACAGGGAAACTCTCAGTCATGTCTTCACACCAAAAAAGAAAACACAGGAGAGAGGACTGACAGGCAACTGGTTCAAAAGCGTCCTCTCCTCTCCCCTCTCCTCTGGTGCAGAATTTCAATGCTCCATTTTTGTTTTCCCCTCCCGACAAAGAGTGTTCCTCAATGATTCCTCTGTCAGCCCCTTCGCGCAACCCCCCCCCCCCCCCCCCCCTTCGCGCAACCCCCCCCCCCCATCCCCCCTCCCGCCCTCCTCTTCTCATTGATGAATTAAGATAAACATCAGTACTGTGCTCTCACAGTTGCATTTCCTCTTTCTTCTTTGTTTAGAAAACATGCAAAAATATACATGCGCCGCACATCGGGGAATTGCGCGCTCTTTGCCAAACAAAGGATACACCCGAAACAAAAAAACACAACGCAACATTTGTTGCAGTGGCTCATTTGCGCGCAGAAAATGTGTGCAAGCGTGTGCGTCTAAATGGAAATGGATGCATTCTTTGAGACATTATAGACGACTCCCCGGAGGACGCCGCGACAGGGTTTGCGCGGTGAGAGTGCTAGCCTTACGGGGGGTTTATATGCCGCTTCTGCCGCGTTTACTGTGCGACTCGACACACAGGCACGCCTGTCGACTGTAACGCAAATTACGGGCCGCTTTTAGTTCATACAGCTTCAGTCTCGTAATCAAGGTTTTATTCGTTACAGTCAGGTGAAGGGATCGTGTTGGTTTGGCTATTTACTCTTGCTCCATGGTCGAAATGCAAATGCAAGTCATCCGACTCCTCGCGTTTGCGGATCTGTCCCAACCTACGACAAACGCGCGACAATAAGAAGCGCTTTTTTATAGAGAGATTAGACAAAACCCCGATGACTCTTTTTTTTTTTTATCGGTGTGGTAGAGTTCTGCCGGGGCTGTGCGTCATTAAACGTGACGGGTGACGCAGCAGGGATGAATGACAGCAAAGGTGGAGTTTTTCTGCAAAATTTGGACCTGGTTGGCTCTCAGCGTAACACGGAGTTTAGAGAGGCAGCGAATGCCCGAAGTAATGGCCCTGTAGTTTAATTGCAGTTACTCTGGGATCCGTAGACAGACGTGATTTTTTTCCTATCGGAACTCGGTGCGGTAGAGGCAGCCTGACCCCCTCGTCAACTCCGTGGAGCTGGGATGGACCCCGGGTTCACGGCCGTGGGCCAACTTTGTTATCGGACCCCGGCCCGGCCCGGGGACCCCCGGCTAAAGGTCCTCGGCGCTCCACCGCGGTGATAAGGAAAGGTCAGCGTGCGCGAGTCATCTTACCGCCAGAGGCTAGCCTGCGAATCTGACAGGCGTGGGGGGGGGGGGGGGGGGGGGTTGCAGTGATACTCCTCCATTTCAAGATGCCCCCGGCGTGGATCCGACTCTGGCGTGACCAAGTTCAGCGGCCGCTCATATATGTGTATGACGTGGGATGCAGAAGTTCAGTCCATGGCAGCTTTGGGAAATATTTATTTTAGTTTCTCACCCCCCGATATGAACACACGCATTATATACAAAATGCATACAAATCGTAGTCTACACACATGCGGCAGTCTTACTGCGGCGAAGCTCACCGAAGTGAAAGTGTTGATAATAGAGAATAACGATATATGTGTGTATTTCTCCACTATTTGTGGACATCGGATTTATCCCAGGGTTAGGGTGGAGGTTAGGGTCCGCTATACAAAGCACCGCCGTGCGATAACTCGACGTAATGGCTTCCTGATAACTGTGGTTCGAGCAGAAAGAGCAAACGGAAACGCGCTTGCAGCATCGTGGCAGGCCGATGACGCGTCCCGGCACGGGGAAGCTGCAGGGCTTCGACTTGTAGCCATTCCCGCACAGACGTGCTTGATATATCGGATACGCGGTCAAAATAGGTGAGCCGGTGTTCAAATGTGCAGCGGACCAATCGTGCGTGGATTCAAATGAGTCCTTGCGCATAAAGGAGTTTGCATTTCATTGTTTTACATCATGCCCTTTAATTATCTGCCAATATAAAGATCGGTGATCTGCCTCCCAAGTGAGACGAAGATCTGTTTGATCAAATGTCGCATTTAGACCAAGCCAAACTATGATGTCTAATAAGCCCCATTGAGTTGAGCTATTTGCTTTTTTTTTTTTTTTTTCTATAATAATTGGCCTTGCATTTGACCTAAATGCATCGTATGACATGTAGGAGGTAACATTGGTCAATAGTTCATCTCTGCTCCGCAGCTTGGTTGTGAGAATATGAGCAAAACACACGTTTCTTTTCCAACAATCCAATCAAACGCTCTTGTGACAACGGTCTGATTTATAATCAGTTCAAACTTCAGAATGTTGGGAGTCTGTGGAAATACAGTCACGGTCAGTGAGCAGGGTTGCTTTAAAAAAAAAAAAAAAAAAACCCCCGCAGACAACAAAACTGTTTTCTTCCTCTAAGTTTACCACGCGCCTATACACACACCCGCACACACACACACCCCCCCACCCACACACACACACACAAACCAATATTTCTCCACATCCTGTACACCCCTCCCCCACCGGCTGTGTTATTCCTGATTAACCGTAAACGAGCAAATATTTTCCCAGTGTTTGCCAGGTTAGATCCCCATTTAATTAAACTGGCTCATTATGTCGCTCTCTGATTAGTGGAGGAGAATCAATTATTCAATTCACAAACACGGGCCGCAGGAGCTGGAGGTGCACAACGAGCAGCTCATTTAATTCCAAGGACACTAATTAGCTACAAAGCAAGCAGTGACTTTCCTTCTATTTATTTATTTCTTTTTCTTCTTCTTCTTCCTCCTCCTCCTCCCCTGCCTTCTTTCCCAATTATCGCACATGCAGGACACTTAAAGTTAGCACGCAGGAGAAGAAGAAACGCGGGGGCCGGGCTGTGGGTGGTGTTTTAAGGAGGTGTTTTGGGAGCAGGGATGGGAGAGGGGTGTGGTGGGTCAATCTTTACCTTATTTAGCTGGATTCTCCCCGAGTTAGTGAGGTCAGGGAGGAGGCGCTGGCGGGCGGGTGGGGGCGGGGGGGGAGCGTATTTGCTGATATGCAGATCACAGAGCCTGAGCATTCGGGAAACCACCCCGGGGATTTGCAGATGTGTTGAGCCGGGGCCCGCTTACTTTTGTTCTCTGCAATCAAACAGCGGGCAATTATCCGAATTATTGACAGCAGATTTCTCATTTCAACTGCAAATTAAGGCTATCAATAAAGCTTTCTGATGCAAAAGTGACTAATTAACCAACAGAGTGAAGCTCTGAAGCCTTGATATAAGAAAAAAAAAGAAATCCAGTCGGCTGCATGTTGTGGAAACACAAGGGAGCTAATTAGTTTAATTATCAAAACAGCTAATTAAAATTACACAGTTGCCTAATTAGTTCTGTGCTTCTCGCTGTCTCCTCTCCCTCTCCTCTTTCTTAGTTGCCCTCTCACTCTTTAATTGACAGGTTGAAGTTAAATATAAAATGGGAGGAAAGGGAGCGGAGTGCGTGCGCGCGTTTGCACGCGTGTGAAGTGTGGGAACGTGTCTTTCGACGGTCGTGTGGGCAAATTTGACAGCATTGTTGCCAGGGCACTGCAGGTCGGTTCTTCAAAGGGATGTGTGATGGTCGGGGCTTTTTCGTTTTCGGGGGGGGGGGGGGAAGGTCGGGGGGGGGGGGGAAAGGTCAGGAGGAAGTTTGGGGTAAAGGTCGGGGGTTAAGCATGTTGGGATGACGGCTGAGGTTAGGGTAAAGGTCTCGGGAGCACGCTGTCGGCGAGTGTCGTCGCAACCCATGGAAGACTAGTGAGTGCGCGCGTGTGTGTGTGTGTGCGCGGGTGTGGGTGTGCGTGTGTGCGTGAAGGAAGGAAGCAGGAGAGCACACCTCCTGCTGAATATCTCCTCCTGTGGCAGAATAGATGACAGTTGTCCCTTTGGTGAGATAGTCCAAATGTTCCCCTCATTAATCTGCCCCCAGAATCGCAGCCTGTTATGGGGAGGGGGTGGGGGGCGGGGGGTAGTGGGTGACTAATGTGGGGTCAGAGCAAACAGTGGGCCTCCTGTCTCTAAAATGTCTGCTTAAAGCACTTATGATTCCCTAAAAACTGCACATAAACGGCCGCTTGGCTGTGAAAACCCAAGGAATGTCTCTGCGCTTAGGAGATAAGTCTGTTTTTACTAAAGCCCGATACGGTGCACATTATTCCTCTGTGCCTCGGAGTTATTATCCGACACAGCAAGGTAATATAATTAATATTAGTATCCTGGCAGTTGGTGATCAATATTATGTGTCACTTTGTCACGCAGCCAGCATTTAGTACGGATGCGTTTGGCTCAGTCCAATGGATGGCCAATAGCTTTGCTCATGCACTTACTTCTACTGGCTTTGTATTTGTACTTGAAAAGTATACCCAACATGTTAGCTCGCTGTCTTTCTTTCCGGTGCGGGCCGCGCGGACGGAGCGCGAGCCGTCCCTGCTTAACAGGCTGGCTTTGTAATGCTTGTTTGCATCACAAAGAAAGAGAACCTTCGCCGGGGTGAATGACGGAGAGGGGGAAAAAAAAAAAAAGGGATATTTTTCCACCATTTCATCCCCGGGCTCCGACACAGCGCTCCGCTGCGTACCAGCGCTAGTAATTGAAAAGCGGGGTAAATCAACAAAACGTTGAACCGTTGCCTTTTGACGCCCATTTTGGGGGAAATACTCAAACGTATATTGTACTCGTGTGTCACGGCGTAAGTATGACAACAAACACAATTTGTTCTCCCCATCTAGCTCAGTCCTTTCAGCTATAGTCACGCTAGGAACGGAATCCGTCAGATTACTGTGTTGTCATTTCCAGTGGCTGTTTTTGGGGGGGGTTCTCTTTTCTGTGTGATTAAGCGGCGCGCCCTTGAAAGGACGGTGTACAGTGTGCAGGCGAGAACAGGGGGAGGCCGTTGTTTTGGGTCCAGCACTGCTTAACATTTACAGCAGCATCTGCCCCAGGCTGTGCACTGGAACAATGTCAGAGCCATTTATATGTTGACAATATATTTCACTGGAACAAAACCAAACCCTCTAACGAAAATTCATTATGGCTGTTGCATGTGCCAAATATGCCACGTATTTATGTGTATTACCAAAAAGCCCAGACTGGGACAAAGTAGATTCTTTCACTATGAATGATGCTATTATTTGTGGGGGGGGGGGGGGGGTTTGTTTTGTTTTTCATAACACTGGATGCTGGAATACAGACAGCAGGCCCTTATTTTTCATATATATATTTTTTTAATCCAGCCCGTAGCTCAGACCTGTGCAGTTGCAGTTTACATTCAGTCCACTGAGACAGAGCCTGAGGTCATCAGATTATTTGTATTTATGACTTAAAGTGTTACTGACAAGGGGAGAGCCTCCATTTTTTTTTTCATATATATATTTTTTTAATCCAGCCCGTAGCTCAGACTTTGCATTTAAACACGTTGATGTGTAAATAATCATTCGAAGTTAAAGCGGAAGAAAATGAGGAACGACATGCTCGTGGGCTCTAACGCGAGCGTGCCAACCACGCGGGGTCCTGCACCCGCAACTAGCAGGTAATCAACAACAATATTTCGAATGGGGGACAGTTTCATTTTATTAATTCACGGGTACATACCCAGAATGTAGAAGACAGAGAGAGAGAGAGAGAAAGAGAAGGGCAGAAAAACAGACTTCAGTGTGATGTATGTACCATGTTAGTCTTTCACAGTATGGTGGTCCGCCATGAAGGACCTTTATATTCCATCTTGCGTGTAGCAATTAGTGCACGGGCGCCTGTACAAAGCTATCAGGGATAACACGCCCGCGGTGATTATCACCGTAATGAGCCGGGTGATCTTTGCTTGACAAACACCGGTTCGCCTTTTTAGTGTTTTTTTGCTGGAGCTCGGCACCTCTGTCTGCCGATGATAGGGATCCTGACGGTCGCCGCGGTGCAGCGGGCCCTGGTTTGCGGGATTTGCAGTGTGCGCCTCTCGCCGCTCCTTTTGTCGACGCGGGCCACCGCACTTGTCGCCACGCGCGCGTGTTCCAGCCAGAGGTGCTCACCGGCAGCCTCCCAGCATGTGAATGGTCCGTGACCGAGCGATGCTGACGCGCGCGCGTCGTTTTTTTGGGGGGTGGGGGGGGGCGGGGGGGGGCGTATTTTTAGCCACACTAATCAGGGAGCTTATTATCTCTCGGGTTCACAGGAACTTTGAACCGCGGACTCTCCTGCCCTAAAAGATTCATGAAGGAAAGACTATGGGGGGACTTCCCCGAGGCTTCAGAGGTCAGAGATTCGGCGTTATCCCTCCGGCAGCCACGGAAAAAAACAAATTGCATGCGTTGAGGGGTGCACTGCGTGTACATTTATTTTTCGTGTGTGTTGAATGTGGCTCGCTGTGGGTGGAGCTGATTTATAACTCGGGGGGCGGGGGGGGGGCACGTTGCGCGGGATTCCTGGTCTGCTCCCAAGATCCAGGGTAATGTCTATTACTGTGTCACCCAAAAGTATTTGTTGTACTTCTAGTGTAATTGGTCAGGCTAATAAGAATCCAAACGTAATGTTATTGGATATATAACCTGTAGCGGCATGCTGCTGTAAGTGTCTCTGTTAGGTGATCACTGTTTTTTTTTTTCCCTTGGACATCAACTTAACTATTATGATACTCTTAAATTTCCCTCCACGCTAGTTTTTCCCCCCCGAGGCCCTTTCTCCTCCGCTCTCCGCGTGCGTTCTCGTGGATGCACTTGTAAATCTCCGGACTTTATTAGATGGTGAGTGAATATGACGCCCCCCCCCCACCACCAAAAAAAAGGCCCTTTTGTATATAAAATGCAATCTAGCCGGGGCCAGCTGGTGAGGGAGGCATGTAGATTACAGGGCGAATTGCCTGCAAACGGCCGTTCGATTTGAATTGTCAATGCGGCTCCTCCATTTAAACTCATACGCCGACCATTTGGGGGTCGGACGGATGCCGAGACAGATGCCATCAGGTCCTTATCTGTTAACAAGTTGCATTGCTTGCAACCGGATTCAATGGGCGCCGATAAAGGTGTTTTTTTTTTTGTTAACATTACGGTACCTGCTTTTCTGCACTGGTCAGCAGTGGGTGTGTATGAGTACGAGCGAGGCATATAAAAGACGGCCGGCCTCTCCCCCCCACCCCCCCTCTCCCCCCTGCTGTCTGATTCCATGAATGGTGTATTATTTCTATCATTTTTCTGACTTTCTGCAGGAAAAAGTAATTTTATCTAGTAAAGCAATGTGTTTTTCTCTCTCTCTCTCTCTCTCTCTCTCTCTCTCCCCCTGCACTCCCGCCCCCCCCCCGCCCCCACGGCCCCCCCCCCCCCCCCACCCCGAGTGGTGTATATTGTTCTGGGATAAAGAAATCTTCCTGCTGCATTGATACATCACCGCGGCCGGCCACAATCACTGTCTGCGCACCGTCGGCTGGGAGACCAATTTGGGCCGCGTACACTCCGACCGTGACATTTAAGAAAAATTAATCCCACTCTAAGCCGGGGGGAATTAACTCGGCTGCAATAAGACTATCATCAACCCCCTCTACAGAGGGCCGGCGGTGCGTGGGGTCTGATAATTTCACAATTCTCTCGCGCGGATCAATAGGAGGGAAAAGCGTCTTTTTGTGCGAGTCGACTGATTCTTTTGTCGTGCGACCGGATGACGCCATCGGAGGCGTCTCTCTCTCTCTCCCCCCCCCTCCCTGATTCAGATGTGCCCTAGAATTTGGATTGGGTGACGGACTGTGATTTTTTTTTTTGGGGGGGGGGGACTGAGAAGTTGTGAGTAACCACTGGGGGAGCTGTCAATCACGCCGCTCACATCGCCGCCGTTTCCTCTGCGCGCGTTCGCCGCGTGTTCTCGCGGCCTGCTCGCGGCGCTGCTTTCAAACGAGTGAGAGGCTTTCATCGATATTGGAGTGAGGAAACAGAATCTCGGTTCACACGGAGCCAGAGCGCTCGGATGACAGAGATGTCTCCGGCGTGATAGATAGTGTTAGGATGAAGGGCTTTTTTTTTTTTTGGTCCATAAAGGAAATAACAACACTCAACACTATACACCATCCCAGATTGTTAGTGGGCCTGAGCAGTCGGGGGGGGGGGGGGAGAACTTGGAAACACGACAGCCAGACACGGCTGTTTCACTCAGACGCAAGGGTACGCGTTGCGTCGCACGCCCCGAAAGGTGTTTCAGTCAGGACTGGGCATCGGCGTCGCACCCCATGAGCCTCATTTGTGTCTCGGGGAAATAAAAAAATAACTTTTTTCGCCCGGCTCTTAATCATTTTCACCCTTGCGTCGCGGAAGAAATGTCACATTAACTCGCTCGCGCCGGTGTCGGTCTGAACAATGTTTGCCTTTGCTCTCAGTCTCCGGAATACGACCAGTTGAAATCTGCTCCGTGTGAAGCTCCTTTGATTGCTGGAGCAGCTCGCACGCTCCGTTTTGCAGCCGAACAGAACGAGCCTGTAGACTCCGTCTCCGCTTTTCCCCTTGTTGTAACCCATTCTGTTGCAGCGAGAGCGCGCGGGGAACGGGGGAGAACAGAAAGAGTGCGCATCAACGCCGGGGTGCCTGGGCCTCCTTTTAAGCTGTACATTTTCTGACGGGGTGGGTGAGAGAGAGAGAGAGAGAGAGAGACAGAAAAGGTAATAATGAGAGCAGAACTGCTTTCCAAGGCAGCCACATTGTTGTAATTGTTCAGAGCGGGGCGGGGGGAGGGGGGGGTGGCGGAGGTAGGAAGATAGTTAGGTCTGTTTTCTCAGAAAGAAAAGAAAATGGTTAAAAAAAAAAGAGAAAATCTGGCTTTTTCCCTGCAATGTGTCGGAGCAATTATACACAAACCCCGCAATTATGCATATCTTTTTGGCAACATTGGAAAAATCTGCATGGAAACCAGACTGGCGGCACGCGCAGGCTGGATTTTCTTTTTTTGTCTTTTCTTGATACTATGGCGGCAGCGATCATACAGAGTCATTGTGCGTGGCGTGTGCGGCCCCGAACGGAGGCAGGTGCTGGGCAAAAAAAAACAAAAAACGGTGCACAAACGCCACCTTTTCTTTTTCCTTCCACCTATCGGCCCGCCCCCTCCTCCTCCCCACCACCACCACCACCGCCCCCTTCCTTACCTCCTCCCCGCGGATCCAATCCCCTCCCTCCTCCCCGCCCGCCCGCCCGCCCCTGCCAACGCGCGTTCCAGGTCCCACCCTTAATTAAGTCTGCTGGGGTTTAAAGTGTGGAATCTTGTTTAAAGCCCGTCTCAGCACATTTAAAAGGACTGCGCGCGAGAGTGCGCATGGTAATCGGGACATCCGGAGCCGTTTGGGTTGGAGTGTCGGCCACTGAGAGCATGATTTCAGACTCGATTCCCCTCGCAGCTGCTTTTTATTTTTCCCCTGCATATGTTCTGGAGAGGGAGGGACGGAGAGGGAGGCTGTGATCATTCCCGTCGTACTGTCGCGTGCGTGCGTGCGTGCGTGTCTTTTGTCTGAACCCAAGGCTCCTACTGCTCACAATTACCGCAAGTTAATCTTATCACAGCAAAAAAAAAAAAAAAAAAAGAAAAGAAAAAATTCAATTACTTTTATCAAGGTTCTTTCACAGGCTACACATGCGGCCCGGCTAGGCCCCATTCTGCCGGCCATTGTGCGCCGCTGCGTGTGTTTTCTGCGCCAATAATTGAACTCGGCTTTTACCCACACAATACCGTGCCCCGCGCAGCGACAATGCCACATGTAACAGCTCTATGAGACGCCAATAATGGGAGCATTACTGCGGTTCACCTCAAGCCGAGCACCTGTTACCCGCGTCTCCGTTCTGGGCTCACACTGACATTTAAAATGGACATTCTCTGCACTGATAACAGGTCAGTGGCAGGGCCTCAAGCCAGGAGTGTGATGAAGGCTATTTAAATGCTTGCAAAGTGGGGAGATTAAAATCGAATAAGTGCAGCTCCCCCCCGCCACCCCCCCTCGCTTCTTTTCCCCCCCCCCTTTCTTTCCTCCGCCTGACTTATCTGGATTTGTTCCCCCAGACCCTCGCTGCAATGGATTCTGGGCAACTCCCTCCGCCCAACATAACGTATGCGCCCCCGGTTGGATTTTCTTCCTTTTTTTGGAATAATGAATGAAGCAGGATAATTGTGTAATTATCTGGGTGAAATGGGAAGTGTAATGCGTTAAAGTGGGATTTTTTTTTTTTTTTTAAGCCTCCTCAAGGTGTTGAAAAGCGGAGCCCGCCGGGCTGGATCGTGCCGTTTGTGGGGCTGCACCTGCTAACAGAAATACATACATAAATAGACATAGCCTGTTACATCCTGTTTTTGTTCGATTTGGTTGTGGTGTTTTCCGTTTCATATATGCACAGCTCCCTTTGTTCACCACAGTCTCGCCAACACCTCTGTGTGTTTGTTTGTTTTTTACGCTTGGTATATGCGTTTCATTCATTCATTAATCAATTCGTTCATCCATTTCAATTTTTTTTTTTATTCAGTAAAACCAAAATGTTGTGTTTGAGCCCGCTCTAACACAACATAACAATCCTAATATAAGGGATTAGATTAGGTTCGTGAGGCAGTGGTTGAACTTTGCCTCTGGAGTGAACGAGTGGGTGCCAGCGAGACTGCCACCGCCTCGTTAACTTTGTGTGGTCAACCTGCGGTGGCCCCTGGTGGGTTTGGGCGCACCGCTTAGGGAACTGGGTAAGATCTGTGGTAAAAGTTTGGGTTGATGGGATTTGCGGTGGCCGTACACTGCAATGTGTACACTACTCCGTTGCTGACTTAAGGTGGCGCTAGTTTGTGCTGTCATGTTGTGGAGAGGCTTGGAAAAAAAAGCACACAAGTGTGGCGCTGTACACTTCTCCACCAATACACACAATAGAGTTCCTTTTTTTTCAGCGGCGGTCACACCAGGTGTGTGGCAACAGTCGGAGATGTAGTAGAACTCTATCCCACTATCCACGTCGTAGGGATGGTGGTCTGCGGAGCCGCTGCAGAGTGACGCTTTGGATCTTTGTATTGAATCCCAAAAGCAATAATGTGAGTGATTATGCGCGAAACGTCAGTTAGAACCAAGTTGAATCTGGCCGGATGAAGGAAGCCGACTTCTGTTCGGCTCCCGTGGTCCAAGAGAAACCCCGCTCGACTCCAACAGCGGTGTCTGATCCGGGAAACTGTATTGTTGTTTCGCCTGGTTTGATTATACAGCACACCGAGGGTTGTCGTACAACCATTTGTTCCAGCTGCCAAGGCTACCTGCCTCCTCCCAAGGCCGGCCTGCACACGGAGCAGTTCATCACTGCCCGCTGGAGCAGTGCTTGATGGGGAAAGAATCGAATGCAAGTGGACGGTCAAAGTTTTTATTCGGATATTGCAGGTGTAAATACTGTGATTAACAATGAATAACAACGATTGAATGATGCCTTTTACACCTTGTGCTCCCCCCACACTAAAACATTCAAATTAATTCATTGAATCCATCGAAATCACATCATTTACATCATAAAAAGTATCTACACGTGTATAAAAATGGAACTTGTTCTATTTAACCCAAACACATTTCAGTATTGTATAGAATCATCGCGATTGTCTATTTCATTTGCAGAAAAAATGCACCACTGTTAAATCGTAGAGGACCCCCTTGTTTACGCGATCGATTGTATTATATTTGCGCTACAATAGTCACATACGTTTATTCACTTTATCCAGTTCACTCATTTGCACTGATTTATCTGTGACATAACTCCTGCCGTCGTTTCGCTATTTCAGGATACATCCCATTTGGTCCAAATCCCTCAGGGTAACTGAGCAAGGGGGCCTGGGAAATGTTGAATGAAAATGATCCACACGCCTATCTGCTTAGATCGGGAAAAATCCCAATGTCCTCTGAAATATGTTGAAATTGATAATGCAGTAAATGGCTTAGGAAAACCTTTTTTTTTTTGAAACCCTAACCCTTTTGGGCATTGGCTCAAGAGCCTTCTTTAGCCTCCTAATGAGATGTTGTGTGACTTCAGCATCTGGCTGTTTTGGCTGAACCTCTCTTCCACAGCCTGCTCCGGTTCTCTCAGGTAATAGGGGATAGATTCAGCTCTTTCCATGTGTGCGGTTGGACCAAAATCAGGCCACTCCAGTGTTCCTTGTCATAGGGGTCGTTATACGGTCAGGGATGCGGTCTTGATAATCTTTATACTTATTCATTTCTTGTTTGGCTGATTCCCATTGCCCTTTCCTGAGGCCACCTCCACGCAGAAAGCCGATGTGTGTTGCATCCAGGCACTGTCGAGATGGACTTGGGGCCTTTGTGAATGAATGCCATCCTTTCCTCCCCGGAAAACGTAGCGGTGTGCCGGGTGCAATCAATGAAACAAAGACTGCGTTAGTCGCTATACGGAACCGTTTCTAGGAGGGGGGAGGGGGGGGGGAGAGGAAAAGCGGGGTGAAGATCAATGTGGAGCCATGAAGGTGAGAATGGGAGAATAACACATTGCGTGGACCCTAATCCAAATCCACTCAGAAACCAGGCAATTTCTCACCGCCGGTCTGCGCAGCCCAACTCACATCATGGCTGCACGCGGGTGGTAAACACGCACAGGTGGAGGGAGGCGGGGGTATGAAACGATAATTCAAGGGAGGGGAACATAAGATATGTTGTCTGCTTTCAGCGGCTGTTAGAAAATAAATTGCTTCTGAAAGTCGAAATGTTTACCTCAATTGAGGACCGTTTTATGGCCTTGGCAGGAAATTCTTTTCGCGGCTCCTCTAGCGGTTGCTCTTTCAAGTGGTTATGTTTCCTTAACCCCGCCAAATAACTTGGCCTTCACGTTCAGCAGCAGTATAAACAGCCTACTTCGCCCATGTTCGGAGGCCCCCTTTTTCTCAATATATGTTCCCAGACTAATTTCTCTCCTCTATTGAGCGGTCGGAGCAAAACAGCATTTGCGGGGGAAGTGGTACCTCGGCGTTCCAGCGGTTTTCCCGGGATGAGCGCCAGCATCTGGCTGGCACAGGAGTGCATTTTGTAGGAAAACAATGATGGGGGGGAAAAACACAGCATGAGGCGCGGAGACAACATCAGGGAAACGGCTTCCTGTTCTGTGTATTTTTCCATAATTACACACACCAAAATGTAATGTAATCTAACATCGCCCATCACATTCTTTGCACTTTTTAACTTCCTTTCCCTTGCTCCAGTCACGGTGGTGTGAAAATATTTCTTTGAGCTGGCCACATAACATCCCAGAATTACGCAGCAGTTAAACAAGAGACGGCGTTAAGCGGAACGATGAGGGCACTGGTTATGTGGTTTATTCTAACTGGACTATAATTATGGTTTTGCTTAAAAAAAAAAAAAGCCGCTTCTTGTGGTGGAGCAAACCGCAATTGTTGTCTGTCAGCGGAAACGTGAGCAATGTAAACGGGCCTACCGCGGTTGGTGGTTTGTGTGTGTGTGTGTGTGTGTGTACAAACTGACTTTGACCAATGAGGACACGATTTTTGCGTCTGCTAAGAGTCACACAAACAACAAACCATACGTGATGCACTTTTTTTACTAATACTGTAATGAAGACATGTCATATTGATATATTTTGTGCGAGTAAACGGTTCATAGTTTTATTTGTTCCCACCAGAATATTACATTTCGCCCTCAAACATATGCTTTGATTGAGGGAAGATCCCTGTCTGGGATTACCATCTTGTCCTAACCGCTGCCCCCTCCAACGGTTGGTCCAAATGGTCCAAAACTGTCCCAAGATACAATTTGAATTTATTTGAATTATAATTTTTTTGTTCACGCATTGGTAAAAATCCACTTTTAATGATATGATTATTATTCAATAATACTTTTATAATACTGTATACCTTCATAATTAAAATGTGACCAATCATTTCTGACCAATGGCTTTATGATAATATTGATTCTCATGCATCCAAACATTTTTCCCCAAAGTGCACTCTCCCCCGTCCAGTGGTAATCACGCAGGAGGTTGAGCTGCACGTGAAACCAAACCGCTGCAAATGAAATGTTTGGCGGGACATTTTCAAGAGAGGCGGCCCATTGGACGACTCCCAGGCAATTTGCAAAATATGCCGTGCAGACATAAACGTAAAGCGCGAGTGACGGAGATGCCCGGCCCTGGGGCCACTTTCGCTGGGATAGTGGTCTCGGACGTTTTGTTTCCAGTGGCCTTTCGGAAAGCACATTTTGCAGACGCTTAAATTTAAAGCGCGGTTCAAAAGGGGAAGAGCGCTTACAGCCTCTGTAGAGTAGAAGTCCTTGATGGAAGAACCAAATGTGAATTCTGTTCAGTAACACGAAGATGATGCCTGCTCAGATAATGTTTGGTCACGGTAAGACATATTTTCGTTTGGTTCATTTTTTTTTCTGTAGTGATACAACGCAAGCATGTTTGGGACACTTTTGCAACGTTGAAAAAAAGTCAAAAACAGATTTCCCCCAAAAATATGAAGACTCCAGAGCTTTTGCTGCCGTACTCCAAACTGGGGTCAGACGCGGGCTCCGTCAGACACAAACGCGACAATCAGCCGACTCACTCAGCTGAGACAATACTGCAGTGGCTCTGGGACAGGTCCCTGTCCCCCCGGGGTGGCTTAGCCCTAGCCCACACTTAAACCCTGTAGTGGCGACATCCGCGGTGAGACCTGAAGATACTCCCCGTGACCATCCCCCAGCGCTTGAGGGGGGATCTGAGGTGTAGGTCGGGACAAACATGCCCAATTTCCGCTGTGCGAAACCTGTAGGCGACGCCATGATGATATTGGATTTGGATAACGATGGGTTATTAAGTGCCACCACATATGTTGGCCATCTTTACGTGCGGACCACATGTCAATACTGCAAGGCATTTATTGTACATCAGATACACTGTTGCAGTAAATAGAAATAATGATGACGCACGACGGAGAAAACAAATGTCATATTTCATGCATGCATTTGGTTATATCAGGTAAATTGGCATTGTGTTGTCGAGCATTAGCTAACAAGGCAGAAAAAAGGAAAAAAAAAACAAAAAAAAACTCTCATTTTTTCCACAGGGGCTTTAAGAGCCTTTTGTCACAGCGGGATATTTAGTGGTAGGATGCTGAGAGACTGGAGCACCTCTCCAGTCCCCCACGCACAGCCCGAAACAAACGCGAAAAACGGCAGCTCTGAAATCAGAGAGCGCCAAGATCGCGAAAAAAAAAAACCCTCAAAGCCCTCGCCGGTGAAAAAGGGGAACAAAGGCAAATATGGCGGCGACAGAGCGCTGTTACGGGGCCAATTAGGTTGAATGTCTTCACCGCACGACCCATTTCCAACAAAGGGGAGCGCCTGTAGCTGAACGCCGTACTCGGATACGGAGGCACCTCGCCGAGTCTGAATGAAGACCCGCCGCGTTCTCACGCAGTGGCTGTAGCTGCAGTCAGAGATGTTTTGTGTTTTCAGGCTGTTCAGCCGCATTCACGATTATGACAATTGCACTAAGTGGTGACGATGTTGACGGGGCCTGTAGGGCTGATGCTTAAATCAGATCCGTCATTGTCGACAATATTTCCATTTGGGCACCAGTTGTGGTCGACCCGTGGTCTCTTTTCACTCCCATTGTTTTCTCATGTCACGCCATTCACCTCACCTGGCTTTTTGTGTGTGTGTGTGTGTGTGTTATAAACCACGTTTCAAAGAAACTACCGGAGTTGTCTCCAAGGAAATCCTGCATCCTCTGGGGTCCATCCAAAGTTTAATATAGACCCCGCCCCCCCACCCCCCGTGATATTTGTTGCGGAAGCTGAGTCAGATTTGACTCCTTATTTTCCCGTCTATTCAAACAAATCGGGCACGACTTCCTTCGGTTCATTTATATATGTTGACTCCGAACTTTGCCGCAAAGTTTTTATCAGGCATATTATATCATGGTAATTTCAGGCGCGCATGGGGAGAAAAAAAAAAAAAAAGCAGCAATAATCATGATTGAATAGTGATGATGGCTGTCATAAAGCTATGGTTGTCTGATCGAGTTAGTTCACCAAGACTAACGACTGCGGCAACACAGAAGAATTGACGATGACTAATTAGCAAATCCATAATGTTTCCCTCCTCTTAAGCATCTCCCCAGAGGCTGCTTTGAATCATTATGCAAATCATGTTGTCAAATGTCAATTAACGTGAGCCCAAATCCCGTGATTTATTATTCGGAAGAGTTGAGTGCGGCAGGAAACTTTCTTCTCCAAGTCATTAAAACGGTGCGGGAGACAAAGGTGGAGGGGAGACGGCGGAGGAGCAGTTAACTCGCCTTTGGTGATGCGCAGGCACGTTTTTTTTTTTTGTTATGCAAGGGTGGTGGAATATTATGGGGTGGGCACGAAATATTTTTAAAAGACGGCGGCAGGGTGCGGAAACGCCTATCGGTGTCACGACTTCGATGCAGGCTCACCTCGGCCTCCTCACTGAAGAACCAGAGGCAGCCAAGTTTGTCAAAGTTCGTCAAACTGGATTGACGACAACATTTGGACATTTGAGCAAAAATCGTGGTTGTGCTTCCCATTTTTTTTTTTTTAATAAGAAAAATAAAGCAACCCCATGTTGATGTTGCAGGGTGATATTTGCTGGTTGGGTCTGTGCAGGTTCGAGCACTGAGCGCTCCAGCGGCGAACCCATGCGAGGACAGTAAGCCCCGGGAGGAACGAGTCGCTCGGTCTCCACGCGCTGCTTAAAACCAAACGTAAATTCACTCGGTTTCGTAATTGGTAATTGGAACGAAAACCTTCCCCCGGAGAACGTTCGTCCGTTCAGTTTGCCACCTCTGCATTTTCCCAGTCGTGTCGAAGGCCGTTTACTGGTCTATCTTCTCATTTGCCGTTTCCCGTGCCGGAGAAAAAGACATTTTTCTTCATGTGCATTGAAAAGTACAGAAACGTAAATCCAAATCATATCAATACATCTTTATTAAAAATGGAATATAACGCTCCTCTGAGGCTCAACACAAGCGGATGCAACAGATCTCCAATGACTCGAATGACATTAACCTTGTGAGTGCATGCAACTAATATGGATATTTTACATGATATATTGTATATATCATATGTAATAATATAAAATGTATATAACATATATATATATATATTTTATAAATGATATCGACACTGCCATCCCTTTGTAACAAACAGTAGCAGCCTGTCTTCCACGCACAATATTCAAAGGTTCGATGAGTCAGTGATGTAAAAACCAAAAAGTGCAGTTCCAAACACAAGTGGCTTTGTTACCTTTACATTCCAATGGCAAATCTGATGTAAGATGCTTTTGTGGCGGCACAACGGGGATGGGGATGGTTCCCGTTTGAGCCGACCGCGCGGCCTTGCACTCGTCGCCCACCGGCTCTGGTCTCCTCGTGACATTGCGCGTTCTCAATGGTGCTTCACGCGGTTGGGGAATGACCGAACAACAGCTGAAGAGCCGGTGGCGAGCGAACCCAAGCACCCATTGTTCGCGTTTAAAAACCACAACAAGCCCCAATTAAAATACACGATGGCCTCTTTGTTCTCGCCATTGTCGCGGGGGCCTGCAAAGCAACCTGTGAGCGGAACCAGCGCGGACTTTCGATAGCCAGGGGCCAAGTGGCTTTCTTTTATTTATTTTTTTTTTCAAGAGGTGGCACAATTACCCAATAAATCAACCTATAAAAGACAATACAGGGGGGGTGTCAATTAGCTTGTGTAATTGAATAATTACTGGCCGGGCGACTCGGGCACAGTCACCGCACAAGCCGTTCTGCAAATGTCAAAAAGCAATTGAAATAAATTACACATCTCTCAAATCACTCGGGCAATTAGGGCGGCCCCTGTTTTAGCACTTTGTCCTGTTTACCTGCTGCAGTTTGCCGCACACAAGGAATTCACCACAAACGCACACACACACACATGCACACAAACTTTTTTCACCATTCTATGCCTCCCCCCCCCCCCCAAGCGTTACCATCACAAATAATGCATGCAACACCTCATTCCAACCTTCACTCTTAATGTGCCCATATTATGCTTTCGGGTTTACTTTTGTGTGTCGTCGATTTTATGTGCATGTGCACAATTTCTGCATATCCACAGCAGAGAGAGTCATTCCACTGAAACTTCTGCTCCTTAAGAGTTGGAAACACCTCGCGTACATTTTGATGTCCTTTTTCTTTCATCACCAAGTAACAATGTAAAATGCCTGCTGGCTAATTTCGCTCAACTTTGTACATCAGACACAACGTTGTTTTTGTGGCTACACTTGATTGGGACACTGATTCGGAAGTGATTGAGCGATGTGTGGATTTGCTTTTTTTTGGTCTGTTTCCAAACTAAAATGACCATTGAAAACTACAAGCTACAAAAAATGTTTGACAAAAACGTAGGCGTTGGACTTTCCGTATTGTTTCTCTTCGTTTTTTTGATGCTCGGCTCATTTTTTTCCCCAAAATGTTTTGTGTTCATACGGATAAAGGCCCAGGTGTATTGAGAAAGGGGCAGTTTGTGAGCGCGCACCGCGTTTTGTTCACCGTGAGGCCCTCGTTTACATTTTATGGTTAAAATGTTAAAGTTTAAGGACCAGCTAAATGTCCAACTCGCCCCACCCAATCGGGTAGAATCCTCAGATCTTGTGATCCTGCTTTAGTTGAGGTGTGAAGGACGTCGGTGTAAAAGGAAAAGACAGAGAGAGAGAGAGAGAGGTGAATGATGAAATGATGAAACACTGAAGGTCGGAGTCTCACAAAGAGCTCCGCGGCCTTTCCATGGACTCCCCCGAGTCTCCCGCCCTCCGCCACTGTCCAGTCCGCGCCGCAGCCAGGGTTAACCTCTCCTTATTGGCGGGATCAAACCGTCGAGGGTTACCTGGGCAACAGTGAATGCTTGAACGGGGAATACTCACCCGCTCCTCGGTCTCATGCCTAATGAGCAGACATGGGTGGGGACTGGCTTTTGATTGACAGCACCAACTAAATATGTAGTATCAAGGTCATCCCTAATAAGATGCTGTTGATTCATGTTTGTCATAGGGCCCCAGTTGAAGTCCCATGACAGTGTGTGAGCTTGTAATTTGAAGAAAACTGAATTTGGAAAAAAAAAAAAAAAATAGGAAAAGAATGGAATAATGAGCATTAGGCACAAAGCCTGGTGGGTTCATGGGTAATTCAGTATTTTTTTTTTCGTTCTCTCCCATGTTTCATTTGTTTGATGTGCATGAAAATGACATTTAAATGAAGGAGGACTCGGGGGGGGGGGTTAAAGTTAGCTCGCAAATATAACGGCTAATTTGTCAGAGACACGGTAGTGGGAACTGCAGCGTTGTGTTGTAATTTCAAGTCCAGGCTGGACGACAACTGCATGGAGTTGACAAAAAAAAAGAAAAAGAAAAGAAAAGCGGAGTGGATTTAATTCCAGCCACAGGGCCCGTAATGTAAGACTGTGAAATATGGAGTGAGGCCTCGCATTATCCGATACCTCCATATGCCTGTCACTCAATAATTCCAAACTTCTCTGCTGTCTCTGGCCTTCAGCCTCGAGCGCAATGGCTCCTAAAGAAAATGTACATTTCCGTCGAAACCAAAGCGCAAATAAGATTTCCTGCTCAATGTGGTACTTTAGTTCCAAAGTGGGAAATCTAACTTTCCCCAATGCTTTGATTGTTTTTTGGCCCATTTGGGACAGCGCAGAATATTAGGAACAATAGTTTTTTTTTATCAGACATTACCGCCTTATAATTGCTTCCTTTTCGTTTGGCAGTTCAATTAAATATTTTTTGGTTATCAGCTACCAGAAAACCTATAGGGAGGGCAGCTGATTTTAAATAGGACAATATGCTTTAAAATGTTCGGCGTGGTAGTTTCGCGGCGGACTCGCGTCATAGGCGGTTGGCTTTATGCGCAGAGGTGCACTCGGGGGTCTAAGTGACGGGATGAGTCATCCCGTGCGGCGAGGGACAGTGTGATCTGATCGAAGCCTGGTACTGTGGGAAGTTCGGGGGTCATCCCATAAGTGCACGCTTATGGGCCGACTGAGGCCTTTCAAATATTTGTCAATAGCTTTCTCCTTTTCTTTCGCAGACAAAGACATGTATTTTCATGTGGACCTCTTTGACCGGCTGTCCATGAGAAACATTAAATGCAGGGGGCCTATATAAGCTGTCATGGCCCTTTTTTTATGTTTTTATATCCTGTTATAGCTTCTTTTTTAGATGCAATTCTAGTTGTTAGAAGCCACGCCCACTTTGAGACGAATCCAAATGCGAATTACACAGCTACAGATAGCAGCATTGCATTCCGCCCCTCCAGGGCGGACCTGCGGAGCTTTGGCTCGTCGGTTTGCGATTCATTTGATAACTTTCCAAAATCTTCCATGGGGCAACTTAAAGGTTTTTGGGAAATTCGTGCGTGGTTGTTTTTTCGAAAGAAGGTTTTGAGAAATTTCTCGAACAAGGCCAATTTACGGGAGATTTACCAGTGCATTCAGTCATCCACCGTGGCCTTTATATACCAAGAATGTTTGCTCAGTTGTCAAGGAGACGATTCAGTCTTATTTTAGCATCACTTCCAGAACTTGAGCCTCACCAGCACTGTGAAATACGCGGCCCCAGACATAAAACAGGTAGTTTCATAAAAAAGTTCAGTGGTTTAAAAAAAACAAAAAAAACAAAACAAAACAGCTACGTGTATGGTAAAACCAATACACAATAAACTGCCGTGTTGTTACACATAGACGGATTGATCTAGTCTTTAAATAAAAAAAAAGTCTTTACCCGGTAACCAGAGCCAGGCCTAACCCAGCCGTTTGAGTACACATGCGTCATCTGAATAAATAGGCTTTTGTTTTGTGGCTCCAAAGTTCAGTGGTTTAAAAAAAAACAAAAAAAAAAAAAAAAACAGCTACGTGTATGGTAAAACAAACAATACACAATAAACTGCCGTGTTGTTACACATAGACGGATTGATCTAGTCTTTAAATAAAAAAAAAGTCTTTACCCGGTAACCAGAGCCAGGCCTAACCCAGCCGTTTGAGTACACATGCGTCATCTGAATAAATAGGCTTTTGTTTCGTGGCTCCTCGTCCCGCGTCAGGCCTCGAGGTATGCGGGATCAATCGCGTGTGCTTTTAGATCCCGGCTCAGACGATGAGTCTCTTTCTCCTTTAATTTCCCATCAAAGTGTCGGCAAGATCACTCATTTCCCAAATTAAACATCATTCACCGCTAACTTATTCAAGAGATTCCAATTAGCCGAGGAGTGGTTCTTCATTATTGTGCTCCGCGCCCCCCCCCCCCCCCCCCCCCCCCCCACCCCCGCCTCCCTCCCTATTCAAATACTTTAAAGAAAGCTATAAAGGAGAAAGATTCTCCTCCCACCCACCCGCCCCATCCCTCTTTACTCGGCGCATGTGCGCGGCTGCCCGTGAGCTCTATCAAGTGGTATAAATCTTTAATTTTGGAGATCAGCCCCTTAATGGCCGAAACAGCCTCAGATCTGTGGCTCGGCTCGCTGCTTTCATCCTCTTGGTTCGGAGGAATTTTTGCGAAGGCTGGGCCCGGGGGGCGGGGGGCGGCGGCGGCGCCACCGGGTCGTTTGTTCCCGTAAGTACACAAAATTAGCTGCTTATCGGCTGATCTCCGTACACGATCGTTCAGAAATCTTTCCCGTGCGTCTGAGGCCGAAACGACTTCGCCGGCGCCTCGCCAAATCCTTCACCGGGCGAGGAGCTGACGGAGGAAGCAGCTGGAGGGAGGTTTAATTAAATAGCTTTTTAAAAAAACAATAAGGCCAGGCCTTCCTCCTTCTTCCTGAACTTCCACTGTCGCCGGCAGACACGAAGCTTCGGCCTCTTTTTTTTTTCTCGCGGTGTGAGGGAAATTGAATTGTCATTAATCTCTTTTAGCCTCCTGTGTCGCCCATCGCCCTGTTTTATCAAAAAATTCAGCGTTGCTAAAATAAACAGGGAAGCAGAGAGAGAGAGAGAGAGAGAGGAGTGAAGGGAGGAGAAACAATGGGTGGAGGATAAAGCGGCGAGCAATGCCAGGTGGCTTTTGTTCTCGCGTATCCCCTCATTTGCTACCTTCGCCTCCCTCCTAATCAATCGGGCAACAGGCGCATCGTTTTCGCCGCCCCCCCCTTTCGACGTCTTTTAGCCAACCGGGCGAGCGGCGGCCATATTCTCCGGGGCTGTTTCGTCATGTTACCATCGCCCTGCGTCATTTTTCCCCGGCGTTAATGAGCGCAGGCTGTGGAATTAGACCGGGCCCCTGCCTGTTTAATGGGGCCTGTGTGAGAGCCAGAGAGCGACTGCCGCTCTCGTTAGCCGGGGCCGGCTGCTATTGATTGCGGCGGGCCACTGGGGGCTCCCTACCTGCGGTTGACTTTGTACTTCTTGCAGGAGTTGTGAGGGCCTGCCGAACAACAGGGACCACGCTCATCTCAAACACGGCCTATGAAAAGCCTATCAATTAGGCTTTGAAGGTCAAGCAACCCCCCCCCCCACACACCCACACACACACACACACGCACACACTCCCTCCTCGCCGCCCCCGCCCCGCTCTCTCCCTGTGCCTCTGTCTTGCCTGGTCTTGAGCTGGCGGTATCTCCTTTGCGCTCTCCAAAACACATCTGAAGACTCCATTCAATTAAATATCTCTCGGCTCCAGCTGCTCCCTAAGTGAAAGGTCAACTAAGTCCAGGAGGCTAAAAGAGAAAGGCTTCGGCTCCTTCACAGCCCCTCCCCACAACAAAGCCTCCCCCGAGCAGGGCGCCCCGGCTCCTAATGATACCCACTGGTCAATCCCTAACTAGCAGTGACAGTCAGCCCCAGCAGCACCACCGTAGACCAGAGCCAATCGATCAGGTGGAAAAAAAAAAAACCCACACACACATATAATGATAACCGGCAGACATAATGTCAAGCCCTTGCACTGTCCCAATTGGTTGACATTCAGGTAGACGGTGGGGCAGAGAGAACTGGCCAGACATCAAAAGGGAGGTGCGGCGGCTCTCCTGTGCCCACCGAGGTGGGTTTACCCTCTCACGCGAACTCTAATTATCCACACTGTGGCCTCGGGGAGTCCCACGGGGGCCGGAGCGCCAGCCCGACGACGCGCACACTCAATAGCCATCAACACAAACACCACCTAATGGAGTCAAATTGGGCCTCATTACTTAAGCTTATGTGCAGCCATGTTGAAAGTGGAGCTAATTGTGTCTGTGGAGCCAGGGATGCCACAGTGGCCCAGTGTCCGCGGTGACAGCAGTGGAAAAAGTGTGAGCCTCTTATCCCTTTATTTCAAATAGGATTTATATAATATAATGTTGGTCTATATAACCCTTCTGCACCATCCTATGTGGTCTCTCTGCCGTTCTCTCAAGGCAACTTGCAGTTTTCAAAGGTTTCTAATCACTTTAGTACACTTGAGAGCATCATAACCCCAGTGCGTGCGTGCGTGTGTGTTGGCGTGCGTGTGTGTGCTGCGGTGTCAATCGCGCCTATTGTGTTTGCCGGGGTGAGACCTGCAATAACTTATTTCTGGCCACTCAGAGGCAGTAGAAACAAGTTGTGAATGCAACACGGACGCATCGTCACCTGTTTGAGATTCATTGCAATCCCGTTGTGTGCGCGCACGTCCGGCAGTTAAACAACATTAGTATTCATTCGCTGCAGTATAACATTATCTCTCGCTGGCTTTGTCTCTGTGCGCCCCCTGTAATCCCTCCCAACTCCTGAGTGTTCGGGTATCAGGCCCCTTGAGCTGCTCCATTATGATCTGCAGCTAAAGCAACTGTCTGTCTGCAGTGTGTTGCTGAGCAGGCAGCGGAGAGTTGCGTGGGCATAGATTTATTTATTTCTTTATTTTCCCAGGAAAACAGCCGTATGTGCGTCTTTTCCCAGAAAACAGCTGTATTGTGCGTCTGAAAAATGACACTACATGAGAGCGCGAAGCTGCAGTGGGTCAGACTGCTGACGCAGCCGAAAACCGAAAGCGGCTTTTTAGAGCCAAGCGAGGCCCTTGGTTTGGCTTTAGTGTTGAGAGTTGTGTTGACCAAGGCGCCATGTGACTAAAGTGATCGTTATCATAAATATCAAGTAAGAATTAGCGTGACAAAAAGATGTGCGTTCCAACTAAGCAAACAAACGCATTCATCCTTTTCGAGACTGCCTGGATCTCATGTCTTTGTCTCAACAGTGCCGTCATTGGTATCATCTGCATAATTATCTGAAATGGACACACTGGTTCATTTTGGGGATAGCTACAGACCTCACAGAAACGGTCATAAAGAGTATTTACGTTTTTTTTTTTTTTTTTTTTATTACCTAAATGTGTGATAATAAAGCAGACAAGTGGGGGAAAAAAAACGTTTTGCTCATTGGCATTGGGGACCTTTTACAACACAAAACCCTTTTCCCGCTGGTTTTTCAATGGAATAGCTACTATGGTACGCAGAACCAGGATTAAGGTTAGGGTTTCAGTCCACCCGGGCCGTCTCCTCGTCTCCGGGACAGGGTCATCCATTTTTGGATGCGGACCCGGACAGGCGGCCCCGATGCCAGTGGCTGAGATGAGAAAAAGTGCTGGGCCGGGCCGTCCCCAAACTCCCATCGATAGGCTGCCGAGTGGCTGCCAGGCGGCGGCAAGGCGGGATGGCTGTCGCTCCTCGGCCGATTAGAGCGGCAGACTGCAGGGGGGACGCCGAGAGACACGGGCAGGATCCCTTACACACTCCCTCCTCCTGTCCCCCCGTCCGAGTCCCTCTATCGCTCCCCCTCTGCCCCAAATGAAAAAGCGCAGACGAAAGGCGATCACGTTTCCCATATTATCAATACTATCTGCTCTGTGCTGCGATCCCGTCGCCCCCCCCCCCCCCCCCCCCCCCCCCCCCCCCCCCCCCCCGCTCTTGTAACCTCGTTCCACAGTCTCCGTCCTTTTCTCCACTGGTGACTGGAAACACTGGCGACACGCGGCTACATGTCGACTTTTTGACGAATCGACACGGCGTCCTCTCATTTTAAGCGCCATTGACGTCTCTTTTTCCGCCGCGGCCGCAAATAATACCCTCGTGTGATCCGGAGTGCATGGGCCTCAGAATACATATGTGATTGATGCTTAAGCCGAAACGGCGGGGGGACACACGAGTGGCGGGTTTGGGCGCCGCTTGAAAACCCTCCTTATTTTGACAGTCCTTCCCACTTTTATTGGTGTCTTGGTTATTTTGAACTTCAGTCGAGAAAAACTGAACCAAAAAAGCCGAATTAAAGCTGTTTGATTGAGGTGAAGGATGTAAACTGTCGGTTGTTGGCAACTGCGCGTTTCCATCAGAATTGTCGTCACACGTGCCAAAGTGCAACCATGAGCATCATTTTTCAAGAGATGAGACAATAGAATGTCCAAGTTTAAAGTTGCATACACTTGAATCCAATTTCAAAAAAATGTTTGTCAACTGTTGCTCATTTCTTCAGCGGACTCTGCATTCTGAAAAGAATTGAGTTTTCAGACACGGCTGTGGCGCTATGACGAAACAAAATTACACTGGGCGTTCATGCTCGTTTTTCCCTACCCATCATCCCTCACTCCACCTTGGATTGAGATATGGCTCGACAGAGACGCGACCTTAAACCCGACAGCCAAGTGCAGCTCTCGGCCTGGTCCCAGAGTCGCCAGGGGCCTGGTGAGTGGCATCTGTCAAATGCCCCACCGGAAACATAAATTTGGACAATCATCTTTTCCCCCGTAAAAGCTTTTTAAAACTGGAACTCACATCCAGCCAAAATCGAATTAATTGCAGATTAAATTCACCATAGCAAAGGTTAAGGTGGCCGGCTAAAAGCGAAGCGTAGCTGAAGCCAATGGTCCCTAATGGCGCTTGAAATTACAGTTTTATTTTGTTGTTTGTGTTTCCATATTTGCAGTGTACTGTGGTTTCATGAAAATGACATTTTTCGTTGTTCTGGGAATTTTGCACTCCGAGAGTGAAGCCGAGCCAGTGGTTGAGCAAGAGTTGCGCGAGAGTCTCTGGCTTTCACTGGCAACGTGTCAAACTGCGTCAACTCATCAAACAAAATGAAATGTCAAAGCTGCCTATAAATAAGCCGGATAATCCACAATAACCTGCGCGAATAAGATAGCTGTCGTGGATTATCCCAGTGGTTCTCCAGATGAATCTGGAGCCATTTCTTAGTCACAGAACAGTGATTCATTTGACAGTGAGATGCAAGTCCAATCAGCAGTCAGAGTAGATACTTTTGAAACTAATTTACCGGATACTAATTGTGTAAAATGTGGTTCAAAAAGGCATGAGTGTCTTTTTTTTTCTTTCTTTCTTTTTTCAGTTGGGGGACATGTTTCAAACATGGATACATGTCCGGGGGGGGGGGGGGGGGGGGGGGGGGGGGGGGGGGGGGAATATTTAGCCATTTTTTGCTTTTGTGTCGTACAGTTGTGGCTTTTAAAGTTGCTAGATTGCAGCCATTCAGCAGACATAACGTGTGTTGCGTCTGAAATCGCCGGAGTTATTGTTAAAGCGACTTTGTTGCAAATATTATTAGCCGCCATTCCTTTGGATTTGTATTGATTTTGGATCCCTTGGCCGTCCGTGCCAAAGGAAACACTTGTGGTTCTCATCATAGGCATGTCGCCACAGTTCCATAAACAGCGCCTCCACGTCAACAGCTCACGTAGTCACTGTGTTGCCCTGCGCAACGATTACCTATTGACCCCCTCCCCCTTTTGGGAATGCTTGATATGACAGATGGCCTGGTCGCACATTCAAATATCCTGTAAGCATCTCGTTTCAGTAAACACGAAATCCATAACTGGATTTGGGTTTCGAGCCGCTCTGGGAAAAGTGAGAACATCGGAATACGACTGTCTCGTATGACGCTCCGCTGCAGTGCCGGTAGACTTTGTTTCTGGACGCACTCGGCAAACGTGGCGGTGGAATGACAAACCTGCCGAGCGTTTTTCTGGACACATGAAAGCGTGGATTTCACGTTTCGGCAGATTTTCGGGACGAGGCCGCAAGTGAAAGATTTGACGGTCGTCGCGCGGCGCAGAGGCTTCCGTGGATCGATGTGCGACCAGGAAACGGGCTTATGGGGGAAAAAAAAAATGTGTTCCAGAAAATCATTTTTTGCTTTTGACTCGGGTGTGATTTTGCTGATCCAAAATCTTGACCCAAACTGTTCCCGGGACTAAAACCTGATTTGTTGAGGTAGTGTCCTGCGTCCATTTCTATAGGCATGGCTCTACAGTTCTACATTTCCTTTGGCTCCTTTAGCCCTCCCTCTCTTCCCTGAGTAGTACTTCTTGTTTGCGTGGCGTGAACTCATTGGGATTACGACACACTTAATCACTCCCGGCTTTCGTCCACTTACTACCACCTGAGCTCCTCTCGCCTCCCATTGTCTCCGGGGACTTCCGCAATGATTACCTGCGTTTGTTGCAGAATTGCTCCATTGTCTCCTCCGGACGGTGTTCTCCCGAAATGTGAAATGGGGCCATGTGAGTTGTGCAACGCCGCGAAACAAAATCAAATGAAGTGGTGCAAAACTTCGGCACCTCCAAATACTTTAGTTTAGTTTAAAGTTGAGTAGTAGATATGTAGGCACTTGATTGTTATTTATTTTGTCATCATTTCGATGGAAATGATGGTTAATTTGAATTGAAAATGTCAGTGATTAATACTTTGTTTATATTCTTACATATATATATATATATATATATAAAAAAAGAGAAAAAATTATAGATATAACCCTAACCCTTCTACCCTTTTTTTTCCATTTTAAAGATGGCCTTATGCACATTTCCCCGTGGAGGTTAGCTGTCTTCAATCAAACAGTGAATTCCACTTTATGGAGAATGTTGCACGCATGTCTGCACATTGTTAAATTTTCAGGGTCAGCATGGCCTGTGGTTAAGCGCAATGCGATACTGTATTTTTTTTTTAATGGCGCCCAAAAGCCCTGGTGGTGCCCCTGAGCAACAGTAATAGTAAAGGAATCAAATTAATTGGGTGGTATATAGTGTGGCTGTCGTTCCCATTTTTTGCCACTTTGATAACGAGAGCTTCGGTTGCAAGGGCAAACAGTGCAGGTGAGGAGCAGCAGCCCTCTCTCGTTCCTTTTGGCGGAGAGCAGGCATCCAAATATCGATTATTTCTGTGGCCACGTGAGATTTATATAGTATTTCAATCCATAGTCAAAAAAAGCGGGAGCAAACTTATTACAGTCCAAGACAGACATAAGATATCCCCACTCTACTCTGTCAAACTTTGCTTTTTGTCAGCGTCGAGAGGGACTTTAGCCGGACGAGGAGGGCAGGCCTGAATATGAAACAAAATGCCGAAACAGATCATAAGCGGATGAGCAGCCGGGGCAAAACTTGCTTTATCGGGAAGTCTCGCCGGTGGAAGGGGAAGAACAATGAATGCCCTTTGCCCTCTTTTTTTTTTTTTTTTTCAACAAGGTAATCCCAGTTTTAGAGCGAGACCGGGAAAGTTTGTCTTTTCCGACAAGCATTGATCACTGACATGAATGAGCTAGTGGAGCAGGGAAAAAGAAAAGAAAAAAAACCCGATCCGACCAGAAGATCCATTTGTGAAGGCATTCATAGTCGAGATCAATTTCTCCACGGCAACATTTTCATCTCACCCGTGCTTTGGTTTTGCGATAAAACAGGCCAATGGAGTTTTCCAAAATAAATTGCACAACAATTATTGTAAACCTAATATATATATATATATATAAATCCGTTTACTATATATTGACCTGGAGAGTCTTTAATCTTTAATTGTACTGTTAAAGAAGCAAATGCTGCTCCTTTCAATTATCATGCAGCTTCACAAAATATATATTATTTGTCCTGCATGTAATATAACACCAATTGCTATTCTTAACTCCCTGTACAGTATGATTTCTTTTCCCAGCTCATTCAAACGAAAATTCGAACGGAAATGATGACCTGCCACATACAAATGAGTGTGGGTATTGTGTATAGATATTATTGGATGTTTCATCTGCTTGACATACAGTGTGTTAAAATACGTATCGCAGCAGCTCACGTCACATGTGTATCCTATAACTCGATCGTCTGTAACCGGGCCACCCACTCGCTAATGTCATTATGAAAGAAAAATGGTAATGAGACCACTGAAATGGCACCCCTG
The DNA here is from genome assembly GCA_016785305.1 of Colistium nudipinnis. Classification (NCBI taxonomy): domain Eukaryota; kingdom Metazoa; phylum Chordata; class Actinopteri; order Pleuronectiformes; family Rhombosoleidae; genus Colistium; species Colistium nudipinnis. The sequence goes on along the minus strand of JAFBJU010000242.1, from coordinate 972,009 downwards.
TCAAATTCTTCCATAACATCATTTGCCTCGTTCTGACAACTTTGTGAAGTTCTCGTTCATGGGGGAAAAAAAAAAAAAAACTATACGTCTTAATGGCCTCGGCCCCCCCAGTATAATCTGGCAATTGATCAATAAAAAAATTTAATTAAAATCCGTGACGGCGTCGAGGGCAGGGGCCGAAGGGGCAACTTTTGTTTCGACAGACACATGATCAGAGATGTTTGTCTGTTTTTTTTAATCTGTCCTACTGTTTTCAACGCAGGTTCGGTATTTATTTCTTTGAAATATTCATACGAAAGCATAACCAAAGGAGGGGTGGGAGCTGGCAGCAGCTTTTTGCTATTAAATCCTTATATTGCATCAATGCTGTCATACTTTTTTTTTTTTTTCTCTCTTTTTGCTTCCGCAAGCCATCCTGCCTGTATAGCTCCGTCCATCTCACCCGCACTTTTTTCGTTTCTGCTTATTTTTTTTATGGATGCAGTTCCTTTTTTGCGCTTTCGCTCCGGCGCGGCAAAGACAAAATTAGCCGTTCCTAATCCTCCCTCCGAAAACTCTTGATTGTCTCTCCGACTGGGAGCGGACAGCTTTCGCTAATTGCCGAGGCTATTTAAATCGCTCTCCGACTCGTAGCAGACGCGGCCCCGTGATTCGAAGGTCTGGTGTCTTCCGCGTTGGACTGCAGCGATGACATTTTTGCCGTGAAATTGGGGGTTTTCTGAGGCCCGACGTGTCCGGGGTGGCCTTCGTACGACTGCGTACCACCTGGGCGTGATTCTGGCTGGGAGTGCTCGCTGCGTCTGTGCATCAACCCTCAAATGAATATGAAACAAAATAATGTCAGAAAGTAACGGGGAAGGAGGGGGGGGGGGGGGTTGGTTTGTGTGTGAAGAGGGGGGGGTTTGGTTTGTGTGTGAAGAGACTTCGATCGAACACTCACTCACTGCTTCCTGCTTTGCGCCCATCTCCAGCCGTTCCCGGGTAGACTGGTGAGAAGGTCAAGCGGCTATTGTTGGTAATTAACCCCCGGTGTTGACACAGGAAGACGTTGCCGACAGATCCGCACCTCCGAGGGGGCCACTCGCCCTTAAACTTGTACTTATGACCCACAGCCAACAATCAACAGCACCGACGCGCTCGTACGCACATATATCTTGGCGGATGGGAAAAGGTCAGCCGTAGCACTTCCCCAAACCCCCCCCCCCCCCCCCTCCCCCCCCCCCCCCCCCCCCCCCCCCCCCTCATTTTTTGGGTGGAAGGTTTGTTCCGCCACTGGGAGAGCGCCGGGTTGAGGGACTGTCAGAACTATGAGCGCTCTGCCAACGGTGAGAGGTGTGCAACCTTTAGTGTCCTGGCATTGAGGAGCGCCGCCGCTCTCACCTTAACATTGCTTTAAAGGCCATGTGTACTATTTACACTTTACATTTACCCTTTAGTTTGCGGTCTGCCCAGCCGGAGGTGTGACCAGCATACGCACGAGCCCGCGGAGTCCATATATTACGGACGAGAGCAGCCGCACTTGCACTTTGTCGCAGCGCGTCACAAAAGTTTTCGTACGCCGCCGCAAAGTGGGAGTGCCGCGTTCACTCCCGTGATCGGCGGCTTTGGTTGATGTCTCCGGCGGTCGACCCGTTTGGAGATGTGGCTTTTGTTGCGAGGCATGCTGGGAAACCGATAAAGTCGCGGAAGGCATCTACTGTGTGTTTAACAGTGGAATGCATGTAATGTCGCAGACGAATGAGGTTTTCAAGAATGGCTCGAGACAAATTTAAGAATTCCAACCTCGGAGTTGTCATTTTAAGGCCTGGGACAGGGGGCTGCCAGCGGTGTGCGTTGTGTTCACGGACCATGGGTCGTCCGAGATAGCTAAATTACGGGAGGTAGGAAGCTTTAACTCAATGAACACGATGGCATAATGACATAATACAGCCATGGAATATCCATCTTTTCCTGCCATATGCCGTAGATTTTTCTAAATGGTTAAAATAACAATATCGGAACTTGTCATCCCGCTGAAAATGACTTCCATAGCCGTCAGCATTTTTCCAAAAAAAAAAAAACTTGGTCATGAGACCTGTTTTGTTGAGGAAGTTAGAGGTTTTGGTTTCTTCTTGGATGACTATTGTAACAATGTTAATAATATGAATCAAAACAATAATACGAGTAATAACCATTCTGCGGACTTGACACCTCCGAAGAGGAGTCGCGTCCCGTCCTCTCTCAGATCCATCCCGGTGGGCCACGCTGACTGGCCGCTACGGGAGTTTTGTTGAAGGGCCAGCACAGTGATGAACGGTAGCTCCGACACTGGTTAAGGGGGGCCGGCCGGCGGCTCACGCGGCCGTGGGGGCCGAAGCCCACAGAGTTCATTCCCATCTGTCTCCCGGCGGTCTCGTCACCGGTATTTTCCCCTCATCTCGGCCCTATAATCAGGAGCGTTTTGCATGATTTAGCCAATCAACGGAGGGGAGGGGGAGAAAAAAAGAGGAAGAGCAAAATGTCCACGAGGTATTAATTACTGTTCTGGCCACAATTTCCCCCCCCCGTTTGCCGTGGCCACAGTTTGCCGCACATTCACAGTCGTAGGCTCTCCCTCCCCAATGAAACATGAATGAGCATCCGGGGTGGTCTCGGCTTCTAACTGTGCCCTGAGCCGATGCCATAGGCAAGGCGTTCGTCCGGCTCCCTTCTATGCAACATCCCTCCAGCCAGGAGCCGGTGCCTTTTTCAAGTGTGTTTCACAAAGTGGAAATGTCGAGTACGAGGAGGAAGGAGGACTGCACAAACACAGACACATGAATCAAAGGCCTGTCAGCGTCAGGGGAGGGGAATACACACACCTTAATCAAGACAAGCTTGTATATTTTATTTATCACCTATTTATTATTGAGTATATTTCGCTGCTAAATAATTCACCAGCTTCTTCTTTCTTACCCCTAAGTTAGGTCTCGGTGCACAATACCTAGAGGGTACATTCTCACATCCTTTTTTTTTTTTTTTTCTCTCCCAAAGTATCACTGCTAACATTAGATCTCAACTTTCTTTTACTCCCGGGGGCGGGGGACGGGGAGGGGGGGGGGGGACTTTTGATTCATAATTCAATCATTAAATCGTCCAAGGTGACAGAGGACTCCCACCAGTCGGGCTTTTTGCTTTGGTAATGTAATTAGCCATTTAGCAGACGGTGAGACGTTTTTTTGTTTTTTTGTAGTAGTAGTAGTAGTAAGGCGACATGATCCGTCCATGTCAAACTCCGTCCCGTCCGCCCCTCAAGGCTCGCAATCGAGGGGAGATACGTCCGAGTCACATTATGCAGATCACCGTTGCGTAATCGCGGGCGGCGCGGCGGCGGCAGTGTCAATCAGCCGGCCGCGGTGAAGGGTATCATCCGGTGGTCATCTCGGCCCCCGAGTGGCTCCTGCGGCCTGCGAGGCAGTGAATAAACAGCGCGGGCTGCCAGAGATGGTTTAATTAAAACTGTGACATTGTGTCATAAAAACCAGAAACCTAATCGTGATGGAATAAGTATAATGTAATTATCAGCCAGGTTATAAATAGCTTTCATTTCATGCTTTGCGGAAAATGAAATGGAAGTGGCGTGGCAGGGAGGTGCTGGCAAGTGTGTGTGTGTGTGCGTGTGTCTGTGTGCGCCTGTGTGTGTTTGTATGGGGGGGGTAGTTTACCGAGCTTGTCGCCACCCGCTGCCAGTGCCAAGAGACAGGAGCCAAATCCAATTTCTCCTCTCGGGTCAAACGTCTGTCCACTCAGCCATCCTTCAAACTTCTCCCTATCTGTCACCCTCCTCATCTTCATCCTAAGTGGAACATTATGGGACTCCAGGGGGGAGGGGGCATGGGGGCGGGTGGTCTGGTGAGAGCCAGGCAGCCACCAAGTCATGATAGTTTTCCCCCCTTCCCTTCCAGCTGTTTGGAGAACCCTTAATAAAACTTAATTCCGAAAGGTGAACTGTGCCATGAAAACGGGTGTTTGAAAATGAAAACACTGCGCCGTAGTATTTAGTAGTACTTTAGAGGAATGCGTGTTGAACGAGCTGCAGTGTGAGTAGTGAGTGTGTCCTCAGGCAATAGCTGGCATCGAGCAAAACTTTCAGTGATTAAATTTAAAATTCAATCAGAGACAATAAGACACAAGGCCACGTTCAAAGAGAGATGGCCTAGTCCTGAAAGGAGATACAAATGAATTGTACTCGTTTTGCATGGGTTCAACCCGACCTTTGACCTGGAATCGTAAATGCCCCGCAAAAAACCCTTTTGATCATATATATATATATATATATATATATAAACATTTATTATTGTAAGGATTGTGTCAATAAGAAAAAAAAAACATTGGTGGTGAATATACATTTCTGTGTATATTCACCTCATTGACCCTTCATGATAAGGCTTTAAATGAGATACCAGCCGTTCTTTTGTCTGATCATGTGGTAAAGTGTGTCAGCAGATGTCAGTGAATTGATCAATCCCACCCTTTTCACCAACATCCCCTTCATTTCAAAAGACCAATTGTCTGATTCTTCGCACAAGCATGACATGTTTTTCATTTTTTGAATCATAGCGCAGAAACTGCACTGATAAAAGTCACCAGCGAACTTCTCGTGGCCTCGCAACTTCTCGTGGACTCGCCTCTGTGATCTCCGTGCTGCCTTCAGCACCGTCATTCACGAGATATTATTTCCGAGAATGGAACGTGTCATTCAGATCATTGTATTCACCTGGTATCAATCATAGTTTTTCCTGAAGTCGTAAGCTCTTGACCTAACCCACTTGAGTGCCTTATGTTTTAATTCGGTGACATATGAATGGGATTGAACAGAAAAAAAAGGATGCACCCGGCTGTGTCAACTTTGATGAATTAACATTCGTTTGTTGTAACGATGACACATATGGAGACTCGATGTCTTTTATTCCTGAGACCAGGTTTAAACATTGAATACCTCTTAAACCAGAAGCGGGAAGTGAGAGGCAAGCAAGATATACACTGCAAAACATATTTAATCTTTTGGGAGAGTCCCCCGTTATTTTTTGTAATTATTCATATTTTTTTTTTTTCTGGTCCTCGAACAATTTAAATGCATTGGTTGCCTTAGGTAGGGACAGACGAGACCCCAACACGTAGTGCGGACATCCTCCTCTTTGGAAAGCTACAAAACCCCCTATGCGCCTTCTGTCGACACACACATGCAAAAACATACACACATTACAAACATGAACGCACACCGCGGCACACACACACACGCACACGCTCACTCACTCAGGTGTCTCCTACACTACTCCTCTGACAAATGAGCAACCCGGCAACCCGGCAACCAACAGCCACACACAGAGAGAGAGAGAGAGAGAGAGCGCGCGCGCGAGAGAGAGAGGGCCGAGATGAAAGCAGCACAAACAGCATTGCTGATTTGCTTGTGGGAGGATAGAATCTATGAGGAAGGGGTTCACAGGTGTGAGAGGTGAAAACCTCACCTCCTGAGCCTGATCTGAAGGGGGCCTTGAAGTACTCCTCGGGGAGGCCCAATAAAGGCGAGCAGTGGACCACACCAAAAAAAAAAAAGACAAGGTGGCCGCATTGAGCCGAGAGAGGAGTTTTCCTTTCAATAATGCAGTGGCTGATGAGGTTTGATCATTAGAAAGGCAGCAGAGCATCTGCAGAGGGAGAGAGAGAGAGAGAGAGAGAGAGAGAGAGTGAGAGAGAGAAAAAGAGAGAGAGAGAGAGACGCACTGGGTGTCATAAGTCTGATCGTCTCTTTTTGGCTTTTCTCGTTTTGCTGTCATCGCCACACATTTTACCACCGTAAATTTGCCCGAATGCCTCGAGTGCGAGTGGCTTGGTAAACGTCCGATTGGCCTAATTGCGTCTGAATTATCTCCACGCAACTGTGCGAAATCGCGCCGAGGTGTAACTAAAAGCCCAAATCCTAGGTCGGAGCCGTTGGTTTTTATGGCCGCTCACAGGGAAAGGTGTTTGAAATACCTCTCGGTGGGAGCGAAGGGGGCCTGGGCCTCGGGATCAGCGTTTAATAGAAATGCTTTCAGTGATAAGCAGAAAGCAGGGAAAGCTAGGCTTAAGGGGGCGATAAACAGTACCAGGGAATAATACTGTGCTCTTTTTTTCTTTTTTTTTTTCAGCCTTTCACCATAAAAGACCAAATGAAAGGTGAGTCTTAATTACACCTTCAGTAATGGTCCACGTTAGAGTGAGGACTGAATGAGCTCAGGCCGTACATAATGGCCAAGGACAAAGTCGTTTTTGAAGCACGGTGTAATCATAAAATTCAATTCCCAGCGTCCATTAAAAAAAAGAACCCGCTCATTATGTCCCAGTTGCCAGAAAACTTGCTGATGACTGGGAAGCCTCTAAAAAATGGCAATTCCCCCGTTATGTTTATTTCAGCACGAAGCCTTAAGTCTTATTTCGACTTTTTATTTTTCTCTTTTTGCCAGCCTGCAATTTGCGTTTTAATGTGCCATATTAATTTCCCCCGAAGTGACATTCTGATGGGAGCCGAACAGATGGAAATCAAAGGATTGTCCTGGCAAAATTTGTCATGAAAAATGCATTCGACACCTGTGTAATTTGCCTAATCATCTTTTCCTAATAAGCTCCCCCCATTAATAATTCACGACTTCCACAATGCGATCAAGATAAAAGTAAATCTGATGACTTAATGGCTTTCCAAACCTCGTTTTTCCATTTGGTGCACTTTATTGATTGAACGTTGAACTTTTCATTATCTTATTGCTGTATTGCTTTCCATATCCCATGTAATAACTTACCGTTGGTGGATTTTTTTTGTTTATTGAGTTACATGGGGCCGTAAAAGCTGAACGATAAAACAAATCATCTCATTGAAAGACTGGTCAAAAAACAAACATTGTTATTGCCGCATAGATGATAAGATTTCAATACAAACTAAAAATAATAATTATGTACTAAAAAACATATACTACTGGACATTGAAACACTTACGTTACGTATCATTGAACTTATCAATCTGAATATAGGTATCAACTACATATCTATTATACACACACTCACAATAATCAGTGGTTCATTTGGCTCGCAAGATGGTTTCTTACGTTTACACCCATTTAGTTGATTTATACCTTTCCACTGTCGATTTCATGTATCCCATTCATTCAGTCATTTGTGGATGAAATGTTATTTCGACGCTGTTAAATTCTGCATCAGTCCTTAAATTGCCACGCGTGATGGACTGAGGACAACTGTGAAAACGTGATTTGTGAATAGGTGTCCACTTTGTGACTCCACTTAAAAAAATCCACATAGATTGAAGTATTTTCAAATAAATTGTAGGTGAAAAAATATATCATAGACACATCATATACGCACGCAAACCCCGCCTTGTGAATGCGCTTGTCGAACACATGCTCCCAAATTTCATCCTGGTTCCCTTCCCGTGCAGCGGCTATTTTATCAAAGCGCAGGTAAACCCGATATATCTTCCGTACTGTGCATTTTCTCGATCACCCGTGTCTCATGCTTAATGCGCGGACAGCGTGTCATTTGTCTTGTGCGTCCCGAAGCCTTTCTCTCTCCAAGTCTGCGGCATGGCGGCGCAGAGGTGATTATACGTAAAAAGGTCACAGACTTAGAATACATTTCTCGAAGACGATCCCAAGAAGGTTAGGGGTATTTTTAGTGACTCATCTTTGTCATTTTCTCTCGGTGTGCATATTAAACAAGTTATCTTAACCTTTAATTTAACCCTCGTGTACATTTCATTTAATTTATGTGAAAGTAAACATATACAGTATCCGCGGGTGGGTCAGTGGTATTTTTAGTTGCTCAACGCCTGCCTGACTTTCCTCATTTATTACAAGCTACGAATTCATCCTCAGTAGTCGTAGTCTGTCTTTGGTTTAGGTTTTAGAGTTAGGGTGGCTCGAAACCCGCTCCCGAAAAAACTCAATTTGGGCAATGTTAATTCACATTTCAAATTTTGCCTGGAAAAAAAGAAGAAGAAAATAAATAATAAAAGTAATTTGTTTGGTTTTATGTGTTATTTTATCCACCTGCAAGCTTTGGGGCACTGGGAAATGGCACTAAGCACCGAGGCAAATATCTTGCGTTATTATCGATTTGAGACCCTGCACACCTCCATGGGTGTTTGCGATTTTTTGCGGCAGATCTGTTGACCTGGGGCTGCATCTTAAAAAAAAAAAAAAAAATGACCTGGGGCTGCATCAAAAAAAAAAAAAAAAAAAACTCACGGCGGCACTGGGGTGGCCCCCGTGGTCAATCCAATCAGGGATCAGATAAAGTGCAACAGCTCAGCGCACCTCGTGGAGCTGCTCGTCTCCCCGTTGCTCCGGTGTAATTCCATTGCAACCCGAGGTTCTGTTATCACAGGCGTACACGCCATGTCGTGCCCACTCCCACATTGCACACACCGGTGTAGTCGCAGTCGGAGGCGGTGAAGATTACGTATGTATTCTGTATTTGTGCTTTAGTGTTTCTGAGTCTGCGGAGCTATCGAATCCGTCCCAGACGGGGTACTTGTGCAAACAGGACCTTCTGCAGTGCGTACGCATCGTTTATAAAATACAAAGAACCACTAACTCTAAAATGCTGACCACTCGTTATTTCAACAACAAGCACCGCAGTTGTATTTTTATTTCCAATTATAGTTGTCGGCGTTGGTGTAACATCTTGCCCTGAACTCACCTCTTTTCGTCACCTGACCCTCCTCCAGCCCCCACTCACTCATCCACTCGCAGTTCCCAAATGGTCCGTTTCGCGTCGGCCGTAGATTTTCTTGGCCCCCGCTTCCACCTGCCTGGCGTCCTGCATGATGCAGAATATACTGTAGATGCCTGTGCTCTGGCCAACTTTGTTATCGCTTCCTGGGGTTTACAAACTTGAAGTGACTCATCCCTCATAATCACGGCTACGTGGGTGAGCAATTTTTTTATGCCATCAGCCTAGAGAGCACCCCCCCCCCCCCCTTTGTGTGGAGGCTCTGGTCGGAGGAGACGGATTGGCCCTGGGGGATCACAAAATGCCTGTATATTTTAATATTATTATTTTTATTATTAATATCATTATATACGCACCTGGTCAAACGTCTGCAATCCGTTGCATCTCGATACTGAGCCCGGGAAGGTCCTCCCCGCTCCCATGACATCGTATTGACGACAAAATGAACCGTGGGTATTTGTTTTGTGGTTGTCTCGAGGACCCCTTGCGTTTGCTTATTTGACTGTATTGCTTTATGTCTCAGATTAAACTGCATTGATTCTATAGGGCTTCTGAGCTGGAGATGTGGGGTCATCTGCCGAAGAGAAAGTAATTATTATTTTTTTTTTTATCCCTGGCGCCTCGTGTCCACATGCCTCTCCACATTCAGAACCGCTGTCTGATTGTCTGTATCCATTGTTGAATGTGACCTGTATTGTAAGGCCTTCAGAGGGACTGTTGCAGGAAATGCAATACATAAATCTGCGCCTTTTAGTCCACTCACTCCAATATGAAATACGTTTGGAACACCCCTCCTTTACACGGAGTCTTCCGCAGCTTTTGGCAGGGGTATATTTCCTTTCCGCTCCCTTCATACACGCTCGCGTCAAATCTTTCCGAGACGTGTCGGAGCCTTTGTTCTGCCGACTGTAGTCGCAGGTAGCAGCCGCAGGTGAGGATGAGCATTGTTAGGGCTGACAGCGGGACTCCACAGACCTAATGAGAGTCAACCTTTGCCGGCTTGCCATCTTGTCACGTCGTTCCAGGCTCCGCGTGTCTCCGCTTCAATTTGCTAAATGAGCTACCTAGGAGGCGGGGCCTCTTTTTTTCTGGGGGTCACCATGTATGCAGCAGCAGGTCTGGAGTTTGTAGGCAAATCCAAATTAAATTGGATGAATGAGGCTAAGGGACCTCTGCGGAGATGGTGGCTGACCTATAAGCAGAGGAAAAGCCCCACCGAAGCCTCATCCGTGTGATGGAGGCATCATGTGTGTCTATAAAGCCCATTTACTCTGGTATCCTTCAAATTAAAAGTGCTTTGAGGTCAGGTCAATTGGAGATAAACTGCAAATGGAGATAACTCCTATTTAAAAAATGAAATATTGACTTCATATTAATCATATATTTAATATTGTGCACTGAAAAATCACAGGCCTTTGGTGTTTTCCCTTTCCCAACATAGCAGAGGTTAAAATGTTGTGGTATCATGAGAGAGAGGGAGAAAAAAACAAAAAAAACAAAGGTAAGGATGAAACGGAACACATTATTATAATTAATGTTATTGTTCCAATGTTCTGTAGACTTAGTTAATTATCATTAAGATAAGATAAGATAACCCTCGATTGCGGTGTCGCAGCAGCAGAGGTAAAAAAAAAAAAAGTATACAAACGTAAAAAGACACAGGTACAGAACAAAGTAAACTAAGGCTGTGCAAGAGTAGTACCAGTGACCTGAGTATATGCAGTGGAAATGGGCTGTGTGTAATGAGAGTTATAGAAGCAGTGTGATTTACCTTGTGAAGAGAGAAAAACATTTTTAAATTTAAATTTAAATAAATAAAAAATATTTATGGCCAAGTCTCTCAGCAGAAAGAAAACAGCTCTATTTGGTGGGTGTCCAAGTTGTCACGGGAGGAAAGTTGGACGAGAGAAACTTCTCCTCCCACAAGGAAACCGATCTCGGGCAACGTTCAGCGCTCTTAACACCTGCACATCGACAGTGACACACTGCCGCTCTCTAAGTGGCTGTTTGTGGTTGGCTTTTAGCTTGTTAATTTGCTAATGTCTGCTCCGGCTTTAATTAATGCTGTTGCTGTGGTAACAGAGCTGACGGCGAGTTAAGAGTCCCCGGTTATTGAACTCCATTATTTCTAACACACGCAGGGAGGGAGGAAGTCTCTGCTCACCTACCTCGCTGCGGAGCCGAATGTGGCACGTTTTTTTTTTGTTTGTTAGTTTTTTTTGTATTTTCATTCAATTATAGCAAATTATGATATAACGTGCACTTCCTCATGCACTAATAAGCTCGAATGAGGTCATCAGTCAGTGTAGTATTTATTTGTTTGGGGGGGGATGATTAGTCACTGCTTTTCTATTTTCTTATTGTTGGCCCAAGTTACTGCCAGTGATCAGGTTTAATTGACAAGCAAACCGCGGCCCTGCATGCCCGTAGATCCTGAAACCGACAACGCGATTAAGGATCACCTATACGCTCAGAGGCTCATGTGATTGTGTTCAATTTTATAAAATCAAAAACAAACAAGAAGACGAAAATAGTTTCAAACTATGAACTTAATCTATAAAAAAACAGCTCAAAATAACACCAGCGTTGCAGAACAGTTTACACTTTTCGAGTATTAACAGCATGGCCAAAGTGGTTTGGACTTTTGGCACTTGTGGGTTCTTTGCTAAAGTGAGGGAAAGATTCTGGACATTCCTTCAACACTGAAACATTCTGTAAAACTTGAACTGTGAATGGATTTGCTATCGGTTGATGAGAGATAGGGGCAGTTGTTCATTTATTTTTGAAAGAGAATTTTAGACCAAAAGATAAATGATAATATTATGAAATAAATAAATTGGAGTATTTTTCTCGATACCGGGTACAGACGGGGGAGAAATTATAATTGAGTTTTGGGAAACTGGGGCCGTTTTTTTTAATTACCTTGCAGTTGTAGAGAATGATGACCACGTTTTATTATTACAGCATGCCTCCTTAATATGTACTATGTAATTAAAAGAATTTGAATAATAATGATGGGGTTCCTCATTAAACATTAAAGAGACCAGCTATGTTTTATTAACTTCCATTTATATTCCGTGCAATCACTTGACTTTATTGTGTTGTGGCTTTTCTTTTTTTGAATCACACTGACACGTTTTCTACTTAAAGCTATGAGCGCTGCCCAGTGGAATGCTGGGAAAAAAAAAACATGTCTGCTATAAGCCTTCACATTAAAGTATATAGGTATAAGTAAATGTCCAACTGTCCACCCCCCCTTGCTCCCCGTGGTCTTTTTCTCTCACACCGATTCTACATTCAAATACCAGTGGAATTCACCTTTTTATTTATGTTTTTAAATCAGACACCGACGTTTAGTTGGCGCCTGATTTATACAAACAAAGTTTCCGATTCAACTCAACTCGGCATACTCGAGAAAACAATCAAGCACTGTATAAACGTAATTCCTCCGTGACGTGGTTGGTAAATCACAATTAAAACTAAAATGATTGGGCCCTAAATGGATAATCACTTCACTTTCGTTATGGCCGTGATACGAGAAGTGATACATCAGTCGGAGAGAGGACGTGATTAGCCTCCATGCACCTCCATAGCTCACCGATTAAATGGTTAACGCTGCATTTCACTTACTTGGGTTAACCGGTACACAATCAGAAACTTGTGTGCAATGTCCGCGGCTGCAGTTCAATTAGTCGATTCAATTAGTATTGGTTCTTGTCTCTGTACAGCCCTTTTTGCATAACGATGCTTCTTTCGAATGGAGTTAAGTGGTTCCATAACTTTTACGAAGAGACAGATGTACCGCTGTATCAAGACCTCATGCTGGGCTGTGGTATTTTTGCATTTCTCAAATTTCAAATTTCAGAAAAATTATTTTTGCAAAAACGTCAAACCGCCTGTCTCCATCGGCAACTGGATCCAGGCCGCACTCACGGCACCTCTTCCAACCGCTGTTCACATGTCCCTCCGGTGTCATTGTCTCCTAATCACGTTATATTTTATTCAAATCTCGTCTAAGTCATTTCAAAAATTCAATCATTTCACTGGCAATTGGATTTACACATGGTCTTTCCAACCAGTGCCAGCTACACGTTGATGTGCTGATAAAATGCAAACGTGTATGTGGAGAGTGAAAAATGTCACGGAGCCAAGCAATACGAGTGGTAGTTGTATGTTGGGGGGAAAAAAAAATAGAAAATAAAAATCAATAGGAAGTTTTAATGGCTTCTATGTGGGTAATGATAGGGGAGGTTAAGAGGCTAGGGCATGGGTTAATGGCACTATCAGGACACAGACCAACTTAAGTGCAAAGGAAAGGTCTTCCACCAGAGGTTAATTAACCTTTCTAAACCCAAGGTGTCTGAACGCACATACATATTGAATGGAAGCCGCCACCGAAAGCCTGTAGGTCACGGCTAATACATTCTGCGAGTTACAATTAAAACATCATCAGACCAATGCCCGTGCTCCATTTATGAAGCCGCAACTCAGGAGGCAATTTATTTCAGTCAAAAGCAGTCCGACAGGCGGGGGGGGGGGGGGGGGGGGGGGGGGGGGGGGGGTGTGGTGTTAGCAGATATTGCTATTTCAGTCAATGCAAACGCCTCGAGATGGGGGGGCCAGTGAGGCAAGCAGGGAGGCATTCATTGCGGGTGTGTTTCTGCCTCCCTTGTGCCAGTGAACGCAACACGGAGGCAAATGTCCACAAGAGACCCTGAGTTGTGTTGGTGTGTGTGTGTGTGTGTGTGTGTGTGTGAGAGCTTTTGGTCGTTAAATGATACTTCTATAACGGCGCAACTTTTTTTTTAATCGGATGCCTTGTTTATCAGTACGTTTGCGGTCTTCTTCTGTTGTTTATCGGCAGTTGGCGTCTGTACGTTTACGGTCGTCTTTATACCTGGAACTGTTTAGTTTTTTTGGGGTTTTTTTGCGATGCTCTGGAAGGTGGGAAACCTGATCTCTGCAATCTCAATTTGGGGATCAGGGAAATTTCATGTCTCTGGCCAGATGTCACCTGGAGAAATCGGATTCGTTGGCGTGTGCGTACGTGTGGCCAGGGCTCTCGACACATTTTTCAAGGGCGACTGTCTAACTATTGCCGTCACAGCGGAGCAACGAGATTAAAGCAAAGGCTATCAAATCTTAGAACGCATTCTCGCGCTCAATGATTTCGTTCGCCGGAGGGAAAAAAAAACAAGGTCGCTTTAGTGGTTCCTCTCGAGCGTTGGAACACAGCTGCCCATCTTCCGTCAGCTGATGGAGTTTGTTTTTTTTTCTTTTTCCCAGTTGTCATGGAATAGCGGCCGTCAGAAAAGAATTCTCAGAGATTCTCAAACTTAGTTTGTATGAATCGAACCACACAATGGCCACTGATACCAAACCGGGCGAATGTGCTGATATTTGTGGACCGTGAAATGGATCTATCTTTATTTTTATTTTTTTTTACTTTACTATATTTTAGGATGGGGATCATTTAAGGCTTCCATAATGATCCTAGTTGTTATATAGTTAAACCTTATTACCTCAATAATCCCTAACGTCAGAATCGTCTATTTGACCTGGGGACACTTTGAAAGACCCAATTAAGGGAAACGCCCACCTCCTAATTTGTGCCTTGATGGGCAAATGCCTTTGAGTTTCCCCCTACTTCAAGCATTCTGACGACCTTGACAATTTTCCCACTGACCTTAATCCCTTGCGTAAAGAAATTGGCATCTTTGTTTCAGTTGTTGTGCCAGCAGTTTGCGATCCACTTTAATGGCAGCTTGTCCCGTACCAAATATTCGTTATCGTGTATTTTGCCTAGAACGAAGTAACAACTTTATATTCTGTATTCTAATCTGCGATACGAACCCTTTCATTTGAGTGTTGTTCAGGTTTTTCAGCGAAGTAGCGCGTGAGAGCTTATTTGACCTCGCAGTGGCGAGGTCAAATAAGGTACCCCGTGGCGGCATCAAGGTACCCCGTTGATGACGCCATCAGGCCGCGCGGGCGACGCGCATCCAAAGGGTAGTAAGGCTCATTTTTGCACCCTATCTCGGAGGTAGCCTTTTTTGAGGAAAAAAAAGGTGCAACTTTGGAAAAGGTGGAGTGGAGGACTGGGACTGTCTTAATAAAAGCTCCAACTCACGTCTACCCTCCCCTGAGCCCGTCGATCTACACATTAATCGGAGACAACAAAGCCATTCCCAGCGGCGAGCGGCCATTTTCTGACTGCCTGCACGCGCACACACAATCTCCTGCTTCCTCTCCCACAAACACACACACACACATCTTCCATCCTCTATGATGTAATGAACCTGCAAGCCCCCCCCCCCAACACACACACCCACACACACACACACACACACACACACACACACACACACACACTCTTGTGATCTTTCTTTTTCATCTGCACTTCTCACTAATTTTCCAGAGTTTTTTTTTTTTTTTTTCACAACTTCCACCCTACTCGTCTTTTAACACAAAGTTTTGAGCACATGCCACACCTACTCTCCGGATGAGCCCTATTCCCCCGCCTCAGTCTTTCCAAGTAATTGCCCTGTTTTTTTTTTTTTTTCAGCAAGTCGGAATTCCTGCGCCACCCCAGTGCAGTGCTTTCATTTGCGGGTAAATAGGTTTTCTGCTGAGTTTAAAGGCACGGCGCCCATTGGGGGATTCAGCTTTGGGGAGATACTCGGAGCCGGAGAGAAATTGTTAGGGAAGAGATGGGGGGGGGGCTGCGCTTCATGATGCAAACAGGCAGTCAGCGCTGACCTCACAAGCTCGTCTCACAACAACAACTCCCACTTTGTATTTATTTTTACATTGTTATGGCACTGCTATGCTACTTTCTTAGTGACTGTACAGAGTAAGGTTAAACGTATCATTTTCGGAGAGCTGAGGTACAGCCTGCAAAAAATAAAATAATAATAATTATTATTATTTTTCGGAAACTTCCGTAGTGGATTCAGTGTGAGCTGCCTCCCACTGAATCAAGAAGGACACTCCTATGAGTATGGGCTCTAAGGGTTGAAAACTCCTGCTGAGATAATATTTTTTGTATCATTTCGGATATTTGGATATTTCATAATAGCAATGTGGGAAAACTCCTCTGGACTCACGGAAGACATTCAGCAGGCCTGCCGTCCACAGCTACGCTCCTTGTCACACTTATGCGCGTAGGTGTAGGTATGTGCGGGCTCTTATAATGTTGAGATTGAAAGCCTATCACATGCCCTGGGGAGAGAAAGCACCTCGGTGACTGGAGATCCTGCTGCAGGCGGACGAAAGAGATGTAATATGAGTGCACGTATAATTACAAGCTGGAAAATACCGGAACATATGAGATTGGGGTGAATTGTAGTTAATGTGGAGATCATTAAAGGTGGCAAACGAGCCTCTCTCTCTCTCTCTCTCTCTCTCTCTCTCTCCCCCCCCTCCCCGCTCAGTGACGGCTGTGTTTGAATTGGAGGACACACACACACACACACACACACACACACTTAGCTGTCGCACATTTTCGAGTGAAGAAATTACAACAGGGTTTTTATTTACTCACAACAAGAAGGAACCAAATGAGATGAGAAATCTGTCTGTCTGTCTGTCTATGTACGTACTGGAAACCCTATGCCAACTCACCACACTCATAGAAGACCCTCTCTGGGATATATTAGGATTAAGCATTTATGGTTTACGCCCCAACCAGCCCTCAGTGGCTTACTCCTGTGCTTCAGGCCTAGTACCTAGTAACCCCTTCGTTGTCTTGCTGACGGAATTGATGTACGCTCTTCTGATAAGCATTGCATGGCTCTAACCCCCCTTGGTTGTTTATTCCCCCCAAGCACATGACACTGTGCCCCCCCCCCCCCCCCCCCCCACACACACACACAGCCAACTTCCATCCTCTCTTTTGACTTTGCACCGGACAATTGGCCGTCCTGGGAGCTCTCTCCTTGGTGCTTCCAGATGTTTTGGATGTGGATTTTTTTATCCTGCAGAATCAGCCCCTTCCTTTTTCTCCTTCTTTTGCACTGTGCGTGTACATTTGTGTCCTTCACTGAGACAAGGGAACTACGACGTCATCTGGCGTCTCTGCAGGTCCTCCTGACGGAGAGGGGGTCATGTGGCTAAGGGTCTTACAGGTTTTTACCTCGTTGGGGTGGTTAAAGGCATTGGATGTCACTCTCTATACCGAGTGTTACACCCTATGAGGCAAATTGTGATTGCTGAATTTTGGCTATAAAAATAATAATAATTTAATGATGTTCAATGAGTCATATTCTAATATTTGCTTATAATACTTATACTTATAATACTTTTCAATTAATTTCCTTTTATTTATTTATACTTTGCTTCGGTTTCAATATTATTTGTCATTTACCGCTTTGTGTGACCCCCAAGTCGACTGCCTTACCACCCACATGTGCCTGCCAGTCCCCTTCTGCTTTGTAATCCGCTCATTAGCAACGGCTGTCTTCTGAAAGCAGCATGTGCAGAGCAGCTGTGGCGGGGGGGGGCAACACGGTTTAAGTGACCAGGTTTGATTTGACAACATCTCCTTGAAATGCTTCCATGTAAAGAAATGTGTTTTTCTCATCCGCTGCGCAGCTGATACCTGATATGACGCCTCCCTCTGATTAGATTCCTGAGGATAACTTTGATTTCGTGATATGACCGCTCACAGCTGATATCGGAAGGTGGACGGGTTGCTGCGCAGCATAAGCGGGTCTATCAGCGTCTTTTAATGTTGTTGAGAACGAAATGACCCCTTGCTTTTGTAGTTTTTTTCATCCTACCTCCCAGCATGTTTGTCTTCGGCAAAGGGTGAGGCACATATGTGTGTTTATTTGCTGCTGATTCCAAAAGAAGCACACGCAGCGAGGGTTCAATTGTGTGCTATACTATCCCGGAGCCTTTCTATCCCTCCCCCCACCCCCACCCCCACCCCCTGCAGACCCTCGTCTGTCTGATGCTTGAGCGACAGCCTTTGAGTGAGTTAGTGTCCCTGACCGTCAATTAGGAGCAGACCTCTCTGTCACACATTAAAAAAAAAACACCCTGCCATCCAGCGCTTTCAGTAATTGTGGGCATGACAGTTTATCATTATCCATGAAAACCGCTGGGTTTTGCAAACACCTGGCTGTTTTGATGGCCGACCGTCACTTGAGTGTCACTTAATTTTGTGCAGCTGTTTGTTACCATGTGATTATGATTTTTTTTTCTTTTTCCTTTCCCAAGGCCAAATGGTCATTTTGCTTTCATGAGCTCACCACTCTATCAAACACAAAGCAGCAAAGGAGTGTGAAGTGCAAGGTTCCAAGCGCTGACTGAGAGTTTTTTTTTTTATTTATTTTTTTTTTATATCAAGGCCACTAACGGTAGACAATGAGCAATTACAGCTAATTGCGTTTGAACATCGCCAGAAAATAACAAACACTTAGGGCTTTTTTCGTTTTTTTGTATGTCTCTAGCAATGCTTCTGCATCCACCAATTTACAAATCATTAAATCTAAAACCTTTAAAAGCTTTGTTTGGGATCATTCAAAGGTTTTTTTTTTCTTTCAACAATTGTACACATTTATTAAGAATTCAGCTCTCCCATGACCACAGACTCAGGTATTTTCAAACTATTCCAGAAAAAAAAACCCCTTCGAGTCTTTCCACTTAAGTCAAACTGATGCGCCGGTGTACTTGTGAACGGCCCAGAAACATGTCTGAAGTGTCAACACTTGATGCCGTAATTACCGTTTGACAAAAACATTTTTAATTACAATTCAGAAGTTAAGTGAAGAGCCGGCGGTGAAGCATTAATACATAAACGGAGCCTTTGCCCCACTTCAGAAAAGGTAGATAATGGGAATCCACATCAATAAACACTTACAGAGATTTTTGTTCCCATCACGTTCTGGCATCCTGCAGAAGAAGTGTTATTTGACAGCATTATTTCCCCTGTAGTCACTTAGGAGATTTCTGTCCAACAGTGCTCCCATTTATTTTGATGTGACTTTTATTTGTTGTTGTTTCGGGGTTGTTGTTTTTTTTCCTAAATTAGAGTCCAAATCATTTGATATCTCTTGGTCTTGAAACCTTATATGAAACCTTGTTTCATATAACATCTTCCAGCTATGATAGCCTTTCCTCCTATGCGTTGAATTATTCATGGCTTCCAATCCGATAGTATTGGATCGGGGAGAGTTGAATTCAAAAGTTGAATTACAAAACATCACATTCTTTCATCTCCTAAAGTTTTTTTATTATTTTTTTTCCCCTGCGAAGTGCAGAGGTCAATTATGAGTCCTCTGGCAATAGCTGATATGAATAATACACCGGAGGGCTCCAGAACCTTGGGAGAGTTCTTCCACTTGTGTAGATTATTGACGCTTTTACTTTTTTTCTTCCTATCCTCAGGTAGAAAAAAAAAATGGCCCCTTTTGTCTGTGGTCCCCTGCACTCTTCACGCCTCCATAGCCTCGAGGCAAAAGGAGCCTCATTTGCACCGATCTGTTTCGGGGCCAATTATTATGATACCAAATGTAGTGGAAAACACAATAAAATTGTAAACAATAAAGAGTGGGCCGACCAATATTGTGCGTTTTAATAATCCTCTCATTAAAGATGCATTTTATCTGCTCAGCAATTTGCCGAGTTTTATTTCACTTACGTTAGACTCTGCCAAATTACCTGCAGAGCATGGGCATCCTGCTCCTGGTGCACAGAGAGATGCGAGGAGGTGAACGCCACTGCCTTATCACGTCCACTTATAGAAAATGTGCAAATGGCAAAATAGCATTGAACATGGATTGTAACGTGACGGGAAATGTCAATTGACGATTACTTGCCATGTATTTTTACGTTTCATTTTAAGACCACTCTAAATGGGCTATATATTTTTTTTCTTTTTTAACATTCATTACTTATTTGACTTGATTGTTGAAAGGTGTTAATGACGCAAATACGTACTCAATGAACTGCAAAGCTGTTCTTTGTACTGAAATAATGTCAAATTACAACTGATAAAATTGGAAAACAAACCTTCAATATTATTGTTAAAGGCCGATAAATCCTTCACTCTCAATCTCCTGTCTTCTTTCCCTCAGGGGTATTATGTCTCGGCTGATGGAGAGGAGCCTAATAAAGAGGGTACAGGAACCTTGAGGAAACTCTCTCTCTTCCACCTCTGGTTGCTGCAGCAGGTGTCTGTTTTGCGTGGCCTCTGGATTTACGGTTGTATTCTGTCTCTTCCTCTCTATTCTTTAGATCTGGTAGTCCTTTTTTTTTTTGTTCCGGGTGTATTTCTGCTAGGTTTAATTTAGATGGTTTAGGTTACGGAGAACACAACACACGATTATAAAAACCCCTTTGTAGAATTTTCTTAGTGGCTTCCTTTCATTTGTTATTGTTACTTTTTGTTCATTTTGGCAATGGTTATTTTTATCTCCCCAGCAGGTACTGGAGCAGAGAATAACACCACCCACAAGCAGCTGGCGGCTGGGAGGCCAGGTGGGCAGGCAATACCTGGAAACCAGAAACGTCTTCAATGACGGTTGGTGATTTGAATAGAAGACTAACCTGGTTGGGCCGGAATGGTCGAATTTCCACATCAGGCTGATTGTTTGGTGGGGCAAAAAACGGGAATGGCGGCAAAACAATGCAAGACGGATATGTTGGAATAACCCCCTGCTCGTGTGTGAGAACCAAATGTTCACCAAAAAGCAGCCAGACTATAACATTCAATGGAGAGGAGCACCCGCACTCAACACCAATGTCGGTAGGTATTAATGCACACATGACGCTTGCATAACGTCTAAACAAAATCGCTGATTCCTGTTAATACGTAAATACCATGGTTGTTAGTACAGTAACGTTGATTGGTCACACTTTAGACAATACAATAGTTCCCCTTGGTGTATTTATTGCTCAAAAAACAGTTCATATGTGAATTCAATAACAGTCATACATCCTGAAACCACTGTACAGGATATCCAGTGGTCCCCCCCCCCCCACCTGACTCGTCCTGTCCTGCAGCAGGACATGGCCTCTGTCAGCACTAGATGTCAGTGTTCTCGCTGCTCTGCGGCGCTTCCGGCTGCATGAACCCGCAGCCGGGGACAACCGGCAGAAAAATGCCCGCTTCCCTTTTTCTTTTTTTTCTTCCCCCCCACTTGAAAGTCCTCCGTCCTCGTGGATTTCATTCTGTAGCCCCCCCTGCACCACAGCCTGATTACTGAGGGCATCACTTTTATCTTTAATGAGCTACAAAGTGCTGAGCCGCACTTCCTTCTCACCCCGGCCAGCGCACCATCGCTCAGCGCTCGCTGCCAGTTATTTGGTGTCTTTCCTCAAGGTTTGCTTAAGGAACAGGAACTTTACAACATTGAAGCTCTGGGAATGAGGATGAAAAGAAACAAGAGTACCAAAATGTCCTCGCATATAAAACACATATATTGCCTGTATTATTATATTGTGTCGTATACTCGTACATTTAAGAGCCTGAAAGACCATAACTTCAAGAGACTCCTGCTGCAAAAGCTCCAGAGACTCTTTGTGTCAACTGGATTGTGCTATTTCAAAAAATATTTGTTCAGGGACATGTCTTGTTCAAGTAAAATAAGAAACTTAAAGTGGGTGCTTCGCTGATTTCTAGCCTTGAGAACCTGTCTTGAAGAGGGCCTCTGTGCCACAAGAGTCCCTTCCCATTTTCTTTTTTGTTCAATCAAATTACAAATAAAACAAAAAAAAATGCACCAGCTCTACAATAGATAAAAAAATCTAAGCGTTGTTCAAAAAGTAAGGGAAACATGGAGCCCAGCTTCCCAATAAAAAGGGAATGCACCTATGGTAAGGAGATGTATTTTTGAAAATAAAAAAGAATTGCTAAACTAAGTACATAGTAATGTTGAAATAGAATTTACAAAATAGATCTGTCAGTTGTATAAAGTTGAAAAGGAAATAATAAATGTTGCTGATTACAAAGTAAGTAATTGTTGAAATGTATGTCTGAGACACTGGATTTTAAGGAGAAATAACCAAGGGTCTCTTTTAGGTCACACTGAAAAGTGTTTTCATTCATATGTTTTGCAGTTTATATATAGGGGAATAAATGTTAATGTCACAATTTTTCAATCCGTGACAAGGGTTTAATAAAACCATTCTATTCGTTTAGGTCAATGTTTTTAAGCTCAGAATAAATGTAATCAAATTGAAAATACTGAAAGTATTCGCAGCTTCATTTCTTGTTGGCTGCTGTAATGAAGGTGCAGCCTGAAAGATGGATTGGTCTGTTACTGTCTTACTAAACCGTGAGAAATATTCACTCGTACCCCAATCACGGGATTAAACATCACATCCAATGTGCATATTGTTTTGCAATTTCCTTATTAGATATTAACCATGTGTACACAAGTGTTAGAATAAACTGCACAGTGTTTATGTGATTGAAGCATGGTTGCAGCATAAAATTATGTATAATGTATAATATATTTATATTGAATGCAACTATTTTTCCAGTGTACAGTGAGCACACTGAGGTCATTTGTGTAATCGTTCTGGGAATTGGGGCCCGTTAAGAGTCATCCTTGCACTCTACAGTATACTCACACACACAACACTTAGTGGTTTTAAGGGTTATTCAAATACGTTTCTTATTACATTTTTTTAAGTCGTACCAAGAGTTGAAGAGTCGACATTGGCATCTGAGGGTTTATCGAACACATTCATCCAGACAGTGAATTGAACCCAGAGTGTTGCTGCTACAGGACCGAGGTCTTTGTAATTCGGAAAAAGTAACTTTAATTTAACGCACTTTAAACTTTGATTTGATTCAAAACATATCTGCCAATTTTCTGAAAATTCATTCTTCGTTCACTGACAATACCAGTGCCCTTAAAACTTTTGGGACATTTTAACTGTTGTATTTCATTTCTGATACATAATCAATGTTGTATTTGTACACATGTAAACATGTTTACCTACAATGTGCTTTTCCTACAGAAGCACATGTAAACAAGATTTGTAAGCCCCCTGACTCCATTCTCTCCCATTCACAGCTCTGCGTGACTGACGCTGGCGCAGTGACGCACAGCGGGGCGGTATTTCCTGCCATTGTCCCGGTGTGAAACAGCCAATCAGCGTTCCCGTCCACCTCGCTTCCCGGAAGAAGGAAGCAGACGCTGAAAAGAGCGCCTTGATTAAACGGAGAGACGTTAGCTTGAGGTAAGCGGCTTTGCCCAAAGACAACACGCTTCATTGACAGCACAGAGAGATCATTTTATGTGTTTATCCAACAGTTTTGTTTGCTCACTCGAAACAGTGTTGTTGTAAAATACCACGTTCATTTATTAAGGCTTTTTCACGGGGTTTCTTCATAAATAAACATTCGAGCGACATTCTCACGTTGGCAAAACAAGGAAGTTCGTTTTGCTGTACCGTTTACACAGCCGCTTTTTCAAAAGCATACACACGTTTTGTGTGATTATACGCATTGCCACGGCGGAATGCGAAGGCGCTGGCCACGCCTTCGGATGCGTTTCAGTAACCTGGAGGCTTCCACCGTGTTATCAAACGTTACCCTGTTTATTTGTGTCCGTGTCATCCGGTGTTGTTGTATTGTGCGATTGAATTGGGAAGTGGCTGCGTGAAGTTTAACAACACTGTTGTGTACACAACAACTACAACGCAACAACATGCCTTCAAAATGAAACTTGATCGGCCCTCAGACGTTTTTTTTTTGTTTTTTTTTTGCTCTCCTTGAACGGATATAGTGCATTTTGTACCAAAGTCCTACTCTGTACAGAGCACAGAGAGGGATTTTCTGTATGTAAAAAAAACATTGATAGCTTATTTGTTTTAGGTTTTAAAATGTGTAAATCTGTAAAAAGTTTATTAAATGTATAAGCAAATACAAACTAATTGCAGGTACACACCTGTTCACATTTGGCAAATTGTTCATTTTTGCTGTCAAAGCAGTGGTTCCCTGTAAACCAGTTTCTGATTTGTCTGCTTTTTTCTCAGCAGTTTCCTCCTCCTCCTCCTCCTCCTCCTCCTCATCATCTCTGTGACCATGAGCCTCCTCTCGGATCCGTGCGACACCATCCAGGAGCAGAGGGACCGCTGGGAGAGAAAACGCAGCCGGACGGCCAAAGAATTGGTGAAGACGGAGCAACATTACTGCCAACAGCTGGAGCTGGTCACCACTGTACGTACTGCCGCAGTCAGGAGACATCGGTTTAATGTTCAGCTGCAGGCCAAGAGAGGTTAAACACTGTCTGATCCAAAGGCCTCAACAGTATCAGAACCACAAAATTATGTTTCGGTTTTGGGTTTATTGTATCTAGTGTTAAAAGTATAGTTTTAATAGTCGCTGTACTCTTCTCCTCAACCACAGATGACCCTCAGACTTTTGGAATTGCCGAAATGTATCATTAATTTTATTATCGTGTTAAAAAGGTTTTTTATGAGTTTTAATTTCGTTTTTTTTTTCCAATTTCTATCACGGTTTATTTTCTACGTCCCTCAACTTCAAGGCTCTAAATCTTTCTTCCAATGTGGCGAATACCACCAAACTCTTACTCCACTCTATGGAGCAACTTGCTTATTTTTTTAGAAACCAATCAAGTTATTGAGGAGGACACAGTAATTCAGTTCCGTCCGCAATTATACATCTGCATCATATTTTAGAAACTTTCTGTTGACTACGGACCCGATTGCATCCACAGATTCCCTCGGTTTTATTGGTGTGACAGTGTTATCAAATCAGTCTGCTAAAATCAGTCTCATAAAATCATTAACCATTAAATTAGGTGTTTAAGATCTTATAATGAACCTAATAAAATTAATGGAATAATATAGTTCATGGCTTTTCAATTTCTGGACTGAATGGAAAGTTAGTCCTGACCCAGCCAGTGTGAGAAATAAAAACCCTTTATAATGTTAACTTCCTCAGTTATTACCTTTAGACAAATGTGCCGTATTTCCTTTTTGATGTCTATTAATTAAACATAATATAATCACACCCAACAGAAAGGCACCATTAAACTGAAGGAATGTATTTTCATTGTCACATTGCACAACTAAGGTCATGTATGTAATACTCGCAAAGTGAGGTGATTGAGTGAGTTCATAGAAAACTGTGTGGTTCAGGTGGATTCATGTGAGTATATCTCAACATGATTGAATAATTGTCTTTGCTTTGCTGTCGTACATTTGAGCTGTTATTTGCTGTGCAAGTTAAAAAAACAAACAAACAAAACCTTCAGAATTGTAATACTCTTCCAATACATTCCAATTCTATGTGTATAAAACCTCACCTCATGCACTGGAATCCAACTCATGACTGACTGTACTGCCATATCCACCAGCTGGATTTGGTTTGCAAAGCAGAGTTGATGCGGAGATTAAGTCATTTAAATTTTATATTTTGCCCATTTTGTTCCGTAATCAGATTTTTGTTTTTATTCCTGCAACCACTGTCTAGTGTGGAAAGAATTATAAGTGAAAATATATTGACAGTAAGGACTGTCTTTGGATGAATATGGTTTCGATAACTTCTCTGACAACATCTCCATGCATCTGACGAAAGACTCAACAAAGCGACAGCCCCTCGCAACGTGAAATGCTTTGCTATAAAGTGCAATCTCACAATTCAGCACGGCACAACAGACTCGAGGTAGAATGGGTGGCAATCCGCCTCCCCCGGGGGGAGGGCAGAATTTTTCACCCATCCCGGTATTCTCATTTCGCAATTACTCACGATTGACCCTTTCACACCGGCTAGGAGTCGTTTTAGGCCCGACACACATTCAATTTGCTATTCCCATTTTCACTTGGATTGACTCGAGAGTAGCACAGCTGTCGGTTTAGCGTGCGTTTGGTGGGTGCAACATCCCTCTGTGTCTGCTCTTGGTCCCATAGTTATTCCAACCGGCCAGTCCCTTTCTATAGAAGTCAAGGGTCGTGTAGGTTTCACTCTGTATGAGCGTGCCATTATTACATTGGCTCTCCGTTTTGGGAGAGTAAATAAGATGTCAGCGGTGAAGGCACCTCCTTCTTGGAAAAAAAAAAATTCATCAATTGCATAGGCAGTTAATGGCAGCGGGGTTTTTGCCAATTAATACTGATGATTTTTTTTTTCTTCTTCTTTTTCACAGTACTTTGTGGAAATCTTGAAGGCCAAAGGAACCCTGAGGCAGGACATTAGAGACAGCATCTTCAGTTCAATTAAAGCAATTCATTCCATAAACCAGTAAGTATCCTCTGAATAATTTAAAAGAAAATATATGCTTTGGAGATGGTGGTGAGAGACTTTGTTAATGGATGAGGATTAGTGCGTTGTCTGTCGTGTTAGAATGTAGTCCAGATACTCTTATTTTGCCAGAGTTTACGTCCTTATCTTCGCCATTAGCAGAAGTCAATAACATTGTGTTCCAGCGTTAGTGTAGAGGTGTTCTCCTCTCGCGGTGGATACATTACTGCATATCAGCTGGAATTGCTCCAGGCGATATCACAAGCCAAGAGCATTACTGTTGACATTGAACATTCCGGTAACCCGTGCTGTCTCCCAGACCTGCTGTGGAAGACGGGTGGCCTGTTAGAAGTCAGAGCTGAGGGAAGCTGATTTCACTGCATGTCTAGACGTGCAATTGATCCCGTGCTGTAAGAGTAAGAACCCCAAATGCACTTGAAAGACTTCACAAAAGTTTGGTTGCACAAATAAAAGGTTGGTGGTCGAAGTTGGTACATGTGTACGGTTGGAGGCATTGCTCTCAGCTATGTTATCCATCAATCAATAAAGAAAAAAAAAATCGAGCTTGGTGAACCAAAAATCATGTTTTTGTTTTTCAAGGTGGTGGAAGGCCTGATCTTTGATCGTTTCAATGTCAAATATTACCATTTTTGATATTCTCACTGTATTTCTGTCTTGCCGTGTTTGGAAGAAGACCTAGAAAGTTTTTGGCCAAGATGTATGTATTGATTTATATTTGTACGTTTTACAAAAGTATTCCGACCTTCAATTGAAGTCATTTGGAGAGGCACCTTTAATATAAATGATTGCCTTAAGTCTTGGCGGGTAAAGTCTATAAAAAGCTTCCCACACCCAGATTTGGAAAAACCGAGGGGGGCTGACCAATTTTTGAATTCAGTGTATTTATTCATTATTTACTTCTGGCACAATCGCGTGCAGATGCAGCGGGAACACAGTTTGATGGACAAATCACAGTTCGGTCTCCGGCAGCGTGACAAACTGGTCGTACGAGTGGTCGGGATGGCTTTGATCGGGAATTCTGTTTGCAGACAAATTATGAGCTGTGAGTGGTCCCGCGTGCCCACATCTTCTGCACAGTGACGGGCTCTCTTGTCGAGAGTTCCTCAATGAAGATTGAAGCATGAATTACACAGTCTTATGTATATGGATAAATGGTTCTGCACATCTCGTACATCTTCATTATGAGTCCCTCATCGAATCAATGGTTGAAACATAACGTCAAGCACTCCATTTGGAAACAAAAAAAAAAAAAAAAAGCTCCTTGGAGACACAGTGTGTCCGTGCCACACTTATTTACCACCGCTCAGTGATTGATTATAGATTTCCCCATATTTTTTTCACTTTGTCTCTGACGTTTCATATTTATTGAACATTTGTGTGACCGGGCCAGAAGTAATGGATTGTAAGTGCTGATAATTAGCTTTCATGGATGGATAAGTGTTAGACGCTGACATCTTATCTGTCAAATGCGAAAACGGCAAGTGTTCTACACTGGACTTAATGCGTTGAATATGCTGACAATATTAGGAACACATGTCGATGCTGCTCTGTAAGCAAGGGCTCATAGTTTGTAGTAGTTTTCAATTTATCAAGCGGAAGACGCCTCTTTTTATTCTTTCTAGAAAAAAATAATAGCACTATTAATGTACCCTACCCGTTTTAAGGCCAAACTGTGACTTTAAAATGCTGGAGGAAATACAGGATACTGTATAATGATGGATAACAATGATTTTGGTGGATTCTCATTTTCCAGAGTGTTCTAGAGCTCTTCTTACATTTTAAATTGGGTAGAAACATTTTTTTTTTTTCCCAGTGAACAAACCAATCAAAACGGCTGGAATTATTATAATTTTTTTAAAGCTAAACAAATGCGATGCGACGGCGCCCCGGCTGAGTGCGGGTGCGGTTGCGAGGATTCCCCGCCTTTGCCGGGGGAACCTGCCAAAAGCAATGTTTTGACGGGATCGTTTTTTTTGCTGCAGGGGCACACCTGAGACGACTCGTCGACTCTCACAAAGCGGCTAGAAAAACCACTTTTCGGTGTCGGGAACATTCGGTGAGGAGTGTTCTCTTTCGGCTCCGCGCGGTCTCTGATCATAAGTGATAAGTGAGTGTTCGAGTGGGTGCGGAACGAAAGGTGCGTTCATCTGATCTGATCTCGTCGTCTGTCTTTATTTGCAGAACTTCAGAGAGCCGTGTGTGAGGGGCCGGGTGGGGGGGGGGGGGGGCTGCTCACAGATGGGGGGGGGGGGGGGGGGGGGGGGGGGGGGACTGCTCACAGATTCTGCCTTCATTAAGAAAAGGGAATGCTCAATGTGTTGATACGCCGTGCCATTTATTCTGCCTCTAGACTGTTTATGGAGAACAAAAAGCAGGCAACCGTCGGAGCAGGCCAATTATCCCCGGCTCCTCACGTGACAAACGGTTCCTCATGAGAATAGGAGTGACAGGAGTCGCCATGTGTCGGCGCCGTATGAATCCCACCCTGCGGTTACAGCAGCGAAATGCGCCTCTAATGCAATGCTTCCGATCAGAGATTCCCGGCCATGTTTGTTTATTGAAATAGTTAGTCGTCGGTGTTCGGCGGATGCCCGCAGCACGTGATAACAATTAGTATTCCTCCGTTAAGGCTCCACCCCCCCCCCCCTCACGCCCCCCCCCCCCCCCCCCCCCAAGAAAAAATGAAGGCGTCTCACCCTGTTTGGTCAAGGTTGTATCCACCACAGATGTCGCAACTGCTCGGAATTAATGTGGATTAACGCGTCGCGGGCAGAATGCTAATGTTCTCTCTTTCCTGCCCGCTGATGGTCCAGACAATTTAATTGCTGTTGCAGGGAGAGAGAAAAAAAAAGAAAAGTATAAAAATGTAATCCATAATTTCATATTTACCATAATAGCCTCTGGCATTGAGTGGGGTGGGGGTGGGGGGGGCGGTAACGGAAACACAGTTTTTCCCGCCCTTTACCCTCGTTAGAACTCTCCCGGCTGCTCCCGCATCTCCTGATTATGAACAGAGGCTACCTTGGCACGCAACTTCATTAAAATCTATTTAAATCAACTTCAGCGGCAAAGGGCTCCCCCTTTTTTTTTTTTTTACAGCATGTACGAATGCAAGTCTCTGGGAGCATCATTAGAGAGTAGGACTGTGTTTGTGTGCGTGTGTGTGCGTGTGTGGTACTTCCTCTGAGTTTGGATAACAAGCTCCTTCACAAGTGTCAACACCCCCCAACCAATTGCGTCCGCGTTACTGTAATGTGCCTGACAGGCTGAACGATTGCTTTGCCTCTGCCTTGATCTAGTTGTTTTGCTCCTGAGTTCGGCGGGCATGTTCTCACTACAAAGTGGCCCCGGCCGCCCCGAAGACAGACCCACCATCTGGGTCACCCACGGGGGAGAGGCCTTCAAATGACACGGCGGAGCCCCCCCTCGCCTGCTATAAACCCCACCCCATTAACGGGGAGGCAAATCCTGTGAACCCCGCTCAACCCCCGCACCGTCTCTAAACATGTGTGCCTTTGCCGAAAGCGGTATTTTTTTTATTTTTTTTTAAAGACGTACTTTGAGCGCCTCCTTCCCGCTGATGCAGAGCGGCAGTTTATTCTCAAAGCTCAGTGTGGTGTGACTGGAGCCACGATGCGCTGAGAAACGGTGGATAGTGACCCAAGGAACCGTATAGGTGTACGATAGGTGAACAAGTTGAGCAAATATTTGATTATGTTTCGATAAAGGGGCCAAAGATTTAATTATTGCAGTGACGTTTTTATCCAGCAGTGCGTTTGCAGATTGCACCGCCTCACGTGTCCCTTTGCCAAGTGTGTATCGTGTACATGTATGGTGGCCTACAGGTGACATAAATAAAGCAAAGGCTTGCCTCGACAGCCGTCGCTAAGTGTTCCACTACTCCCGATGATATAAAGGGCTCACTCTCGGGGTGCTATGAAGAATCTTTGTTTCAGGTGATTATACACTTGGGAGAATATCACTTTGAATAGAATAATGCCTTTCTGTCAACAGATGGACCTCAATCACACAAACGGAACCACATCTAAATTGACAAGACTAACGCATGTGAAAACGCAGCCCATGTTTGTAGGAAATTTGCATTCTTAAATCACTGGATGCGAAATGTTCAGTCCTGGTGTAGTGTATCTTTGTGTTTTATTTATGATTGGCCTTTTTCGGATTTTTGCAGATCCCTCTTGGTCCATTTGGAGAATGGCTACTTTGGCCGAGGTTTCGACAAGTTCTGTCCACATTTGCAACACTACAACACGTACGCGGACAACATCTACGACGCCAGCAAAGTGCTGGGGGTAAGAACTCACTATGTCCTCCGCAGGTTTCCAGATGCTCGTCCAAACGTGAAGAAGCAGGCTCTTAAGGGGATGTCTCAAGGCCCCAGCTAATATTGCTGGTTTCTGCCAGAGGGTCAACCGAAAGGGCTGCGCGACATAGAGATGAGGAGTGTTTTTGAACTTGACACAATGCAAAGGTGCTCCACATTAGTGACGAGATCGAAAAGACGATGTGCCAAGATGGAGTGAAGAAGTTTGTGTGGCCTGTTTGTGTGTGATTTGCCCAGGGCAGAAGCCACACACTTGCTGTTCATCAGCATGAAATGTAATTCTCCGTTCATTGTCTCGTCCGCTTCTTGTTTTATAGCAGTAGGACTTACAGAGTCTAGTGAGTATGGGACATTTTGGTTTTTTTCATGCATAATAAGCATTGAGGTTCACAGCAGGCACACCTGACAACTGAGTCCTCGTTTGAATTTAACTTATTTTTCATGTGCCTATCAGAGATCATGTTCCCAATTTAATCCTAACACACTGATGCTTGCGGGAAGGACCTTATTTCCTTAAAAGACATCACTTTGCCTTTATGTGTTACTGTAGGTCCAGCTGAAGAAAAACAAGGCCTTCAGACGCTTCAAGAAACTACAGGAAGCACGGCCAGAGTTCAACGGCCATAAACTGGAGGATTTGCTCGAGCTCCCTATTCAGCGGATCGATCAGTAAGCCTATCTTCCGTCTAATGTGTACATGAAGTCCCCTTCTCGGTGATCCATCATAGTTCGCTTTACCATGAGTCCAGCGTGGAACACACTGGCACTGGGCTGCATGTAGTTATTGCGAAATGAAAAGAACCCAGGCTCTTATCCACTATTCAGATCTCTGCGTTATTTTACTTCCATTGGTTCTTTGAAAGTGATTGACGAGATTACAATCGTGTTCACGACCTAGTTGGTTTTTAAGGCCCCACGGTAACGCCAAGCTGTATTCCCAACAAAATGTGGATGCCAAAGACTGACATTTAAAGACAATTGCGATATAAATTGAACAATATACATTTAGGTGGTGATAATGATCAGTCCCCCGCTGGAATCAAAGCTTGTGTTGGTGGAGCAGGGGCAAGAGGAATCTTCATCACAACAACTTTTCGATCAAAGCACTCGTACACATAAACTTGCTGTATTGCATTGGTTTGCTCAGTCCCGCCGAGCAGCGCGGAGCTCAAAGATGCCTTCAAGTGCAGAGCTTATTGGTGGAAATGTGTGCGTTGTATGGACGTCGCCTCCTCCAAATGTCTGTCTCTGCCCGTCCACACTGAGCCATAGCCAGTCTTACGAAAAATAAGACCAGTCCGGCAACATTTCCAAGCTCTACTGTATCGCAGACATAGCTTTAGAAAAAGAAAATACAGCTACAGCGGATGGTCCTTGATGTCAACATTGTCATTGTCGGTTTAATCCAAATACACAAGTTGCATAAAATACACTTGAGAGAAAAACCTCCAAGTGAGGGGAATGGGAAGGGGCGTTATTGCACCGGCGTTCATCACCATCAGGAGCACCGTGACAGACGGGTGGGAGATTCCGCGCTCTCGTTCCGTAGTCGCTGTTGGTTGTTTTTTTTTTTTCTTTTCACCAGTCGCCCGCTACGTTGCGCAATGCGTCGTCTCTGTGACAGGTGTAATTATTATTTGACGTAGCGCCCATGCAGTACTCCGACTGTCCAGAAGCTGTCAAAATCTCTTTTGTTAAACACCAGTATTTGTTAGCGGTAATTTCCCGCGGTCTTGATCTCCCCCGTTAATTAGTGGAACACGGAGGAGAAGTGGGCTGAGACGTGCCCCCCAGTGCAGCAGCTACCATGACACTGGTTTATCAAGCTGCTCGGCGTGTGTCTTAATTAGGGCCTCCCCTTCTTCTCATCTCTCCAGCTGTACGGCGGAGCGCCCGTAAAGTTGCGTCCGTCCATCAGGCGGGGGAGGAATCGTCTGTGAGAAGGGCGGACTCTTTGCCTTCGAATCTGAGACGCTTTCCCTCATTTATTTTCACTTTCTCCTTCATACCAAAGGACCGGTTTCCCTTTTATATTTCCATAATGTGGGAATCCTCCATGATGCATTCAACGTGCACACACTAATGCAACCGTTTCCCTCCGACGCCGGGCACAAACATGCGTTTCCCGCATCCAAATTCTGTATTGCTCATTATATGGATCTCGGGAGAATTGACACTATGTAAGCTGCACCGGCATGCATATAGTCATATCATTAGCGAGATAGAGAGACCTGCATCCTTTTTATTCTTTTTTTCGTCCTTGGCGACCACGGGCGCTGGTGCAAACCCGGCACTACCAAGCTCGGCCGGATTCGACATGGAGAGGCTGAATACAGAGTTAGTGGGAGGAATTCGGTAGCAGCAGGTGGAGTCGGGTGAGCTGCAGTCTGGGGCAGGCACGAAAAAGCAATGGAGTTGCGCCCGAGGAAAATTGCATGCAAATTCTGCTCGCCCTAGCACTGGCATGGCGTCTGCAGGATTGCACAGCCCTGGGTAACTCAAAACCGCTGGTGGGTGTTTATTTATTTTGCGAACTCCACAGTTCACGCACGGGTCATTCACTTGCAACACCGTGGCGATTCGAAGGGGCTGTCATGGAATGTTAGGTGGAGGTTGTTTTTTTTGTTTTTTTTGGCTGCTGGCGCACCCAAGGCATACGCCGGTTTAAAAAGAAAAATTGGATTGGGCTCGGTGGAGCTGATGCAAACAAAGGGTGGCTGGGTCGGACCTCGTCCGTTGCCGTTCTTTGCATTATTGTGTAGGTGGTTAAAAAACAAAAAAATCCGCACCTCTGTCTGTGGAATAATTTGCAAAGTACTGTTTTTTTTGTCCCATTTCAGTCTTTCTTCATGTGACAGAAGTAGAAGCTTTTTTGAGGTGTCATTATGATGCCGGTCATAGATTTTTAAAGCCATGTAAGTTCGATGCTGAGATGCCTGAACTATGTATGATGTCATTTGCAGATTTCTGAACAGATGACATCATTCCATAGAGAATGATTCTCAGATGAACTATCTTTGATAAGGTGTTTTTTTAAACTGTGTTGCCTTTGCCCTTTTGACCAAAAATCGTCTCAAAAAATGAACCGTCCGGCATCTGCCCCCATCCCCACACCGTTACTTGTTTTCTGGTTATCTTGAGTAGTTATTCTCTTTCAGAGCTGTTGAATGTTTGAAAAGCTCATTCTTATATTTTCTTAAGGGTTGCAGCACATTTCCCCCCATTGTCATTGATTACTCCGTTCAGCAGGAGGCCCGAGGGAGGTGTTTTGTTAATTGTGCCGGTATTATTAAGTAGCGCAGCCCCGACAGTCATCCGCGGCCGGCGTCTTTAACCCGCTCCGGCTCCGCGGGCCGGGGACAGCGGGAAATTGTTGTCACTTATCGCCGTTCAAGGATGATGGATGGCGAGCAGGGTGGGTAGAGTGCGGATACTTATGTCGCTGCCGGGGGAGGAATAAAATCATTGCCTTTATTAAGTGGCTTTCAGTGGAGCCTGCTGGATTGGTGTCGTCCCCACTGAGCTCGCCGTGATGACAGCGGCGGGGTCTCGGGTTGATCGCGGCAGTGACGAGCGGCCTCCCCCGCCTGCACTGGCCACGTTTGTGTGGATAATGGGGACGCGGGGCACTCACGGCGAGACGGCGGCAGTCGGTGACCTCGGGGACGTATATATCTGCTCTCAGCTGAGCGCCATTTGGCCTAACAAGGGAATGGCCCAGTGGCTGGCTCACCGCGGAGAGTCGGCGTGCTGCACGTAAAGGCTGCACATCTCCGGAGGCTGTGCAGGTCACTGTCGTACATGTGAAGCGGTTAGATGTGTTGCTGCACTCACTGTGTCTGTTGGCAATGCTTACCTCCGAACTGACTGCTGGATGTTTGCTCAGGTACTTCCATCGTCTCCTTCAGCCCAACACAAGGTTGGGGTTTTGATTAATTTCCTTTGAAAGAATCCTGATTTTTTTATTTTTTTATTTTTTTGGTCAAGTGGCTCATTTCTGTGGTCTACACGCACAGAGGTGTGTTTCGGCGAACATTTTCAATGACACAATTTTTGTATTCAACACAGTTTGAAGTGAGGAGAGCGGGGAAAGGGCCTCTATTGTGTGCTTCGGCAGTTTGTCATTGGTTAATGCTATTGACCCTGAATTAAGAGACCACAATTTTACAGCTCAGGAGAAAAGTTCCAGATTGTGATCACTCGGTATTGAAACTGTCACAGTAGTGCCAGTTTAGGCCGCTGCATTCAATATTTTGGAATAGGTTTTTATCATTCTTCAACTGCTGAAAAAGCCTCTGCATTAATCTCTTTCGAGGCTAATGAAGTCTAATTAGTCTCCCGCATTTGGGAGCATGTGCATTTGAGCCGCATTCCGACTTCCCGTTGGCTCTCTGCACACAGGAGTGAAATAAAAATAATTCTCCCTCATATTTTTCCAAATAGTCTCCTGCAATATATTCCATAAAAAAAAACAAAACAGGTCCAGGTGCTACTCGCACACTGATGCCCTTTCTGGACTATTTCTACCTCTAATGCACCTTAGAAAACAGCTCAGCAAAAGGATGAGCTCTTTTTAGTGTAATAAATAATAATAATAAAGTATGTTGCCACTTCACAAGACCAAAGCCGAGGAGCGAGCCGTGCTTGCATACGGTGCACAACACAGTTTACATCAGGTGGACCCGCGCAGGCCTTTATGTGGCGATCTGAGGCTCAGCGCGTATTTTGGCTTTGGGTTGACTAATGTTGCGGCACACGGCAACGCAGGAGTCAGTCACTGTGGCGTTTGAAGCGGTTTCTAGTGTCCACAGTTCCTTTCGTCCCACTTTTGGACAGAGATTAGATGCCCGCCGCAGTCCCTTCATATTGCGTATTAATTGCTTGGGTTTGGACAGTGGCGTCTCCCAACTCCTCTGAACGAACCACGAATATGCATCCCTTCGCTTTTAAAGCGTTTAAAGTTGGGTAATTACCCTCAAGCCCCGTGCCATGTTCACTAACCCATGCGGAAGCCTGCCAGTGCCTCTTGTCTCTTAATTACAAATTTGAATCCTTAACGCGCGTATGGGAAGCAAAATAATTAGACGGATATTTCCGCCTCCTCCTTTTTGACTCCACCGACGCGTGCGCGAATGCCCAAAAGACCCCATGCGGCTGCCAGCGGGAAAGCGGGAGAAAGGGGGATGAATTTTTTTTTTCAGGAATTAGCAGTTACCCGGTGCAGCGGTGGCGAAAACGCCCCCTTTCGCCGGCGAGGGAGCGAGCGCGCTTTCCAGAGCAGCGTTCTTCATTAGAATTCTCGAACTGTTTTCTAATAACCACGGTTCAGACGATGTGATTGTCTCATTATCTTTTCTTTGCTTTGCCGCTAATGAGCGGCACAGGGCGGCTAAGTGAGGGAGTCTGGTTTACATTGTCTGAAATGTGCCGTAATAATGCTCATCAGAGTGCTCCCTTTTTGGTTGCACGGCTTTAATTGGCTTCTCCGTCTCCACTCCCTAACAAGGATCGCGCGGGTCCGCTGCTAATAATACCTGTAACGCATTTGTTATTACACGATGAGACAAGAAGAGAAAGTGAATGTGTTTCTCCTTTTAAGCGTCTGTTAATTGAAGGAGGCATAATTGGAGCTTGTTTGGCTTCCGCTTCGTTTCAAGTGAGTAGTTGACGACGGGGAAACAATTCTCCTCCTCCACCCACAGACCCACCGCTGTGCTCGTGTGCTGCGCTCTCCTTCAGCTCCCATAAAATTGTGGTAGTTACACACACACACACACACACACACACACACACACACACACACACACACTTGACCAGATTCATTTTAAGCCAAACTGCATCATTTTTTTCCCCCGTCGATTTATACCAATCAAGTACTCCGTCATGCAAACAGAGACGGTTGTAGAAAACAGCAGGGAGCGCCACTCGTTTCGGCCGCGCTGACATTTTCGGCTCCGATGCTGCGTATTGCACAAGTGGGTACACTGCACTTGCACCAGGTGCCGGTGCGGCGTCTAAATCGGACGATAAAGGCCATCAGTTTTACAGTTTGACAATACATGGGAAATCTCAGGTTTGACTACTTTTGAGGTGGACGGCTGTTACCGGGCAGATGTAGTGGATTATTATACAGGGGAACAATTATTAGAGATAAACTTCAGTAGTAATGATGTGTAGTGTATATTTCTGTATTTGTGATGATCTGGAAGACAGTGTAAGTAGGTTTATAGATCAGTCACTGTTATCATTTTTAAGAAAAAATGAACTGGTTAATGACTCTCAAAAATGATGGTTGATTCTGATGTGATTTTGTATTGCTGGTCAAATAAGACAAGAAATCAGAACACATCATCTCCGGGGAAACTTAGGACAACTTACACACGCCTTTCTGGCATATCAAAACAAAGTGATTAATCCAAATAATTTGAAGCTCTAATACGCACTTCATCCAGATGTTCCAAATTCAACATCTGGAGGGGAGAAAAAAGAAAAAAAAAAACTCCATCTAGTCAGCCGACATATCTGACAGGATTACTTGGTGATACAGTTGTCAACATTTTGTCAAGCAAGCAGGTTTCCCAGGTGCGGCTTTAGGAACCTCCATTGGGTGGTTGTTGTTGCTGCTGCTGCTGCACATTGTACACACAAAACCCTGTCCCACCGCAGACTTGACGTGCCGCGCGTCTTGTCCCGCCCGTGCCACCAAATGGGGCCACCGGCAGCGGCGTAGCGTGGCGGCGGCGGCGCTAATGGCCTTCCTCATTGGCACCGCCGTGTCTCACAGACGAGCCCAGACTGCACAAATGGTGGGGCTGCAGCGGCAGACACTGGAAATCAATGTCAATTGTCAATGCACTTCAAGGTAACATCATCCTGGTTAAAAAAAAAAAAAAAGAAAAGGATAAGGATTTCTCAGAAAGCTGATGCTTCACAGCTGTTACTTTAGACGGAGACTGACCATACTATTACTTCACTGCTCCACAAATTGATAGCATTTTTCTTACATTCATCAGTACAGCAAGTTTTTCTTCTTCTTATGTTTAAGGCTTGCCTTTGTTTTGTTGTCCTAATTGCGCCGAATGTGGCGTTTGGTTCCTATCTGACTTACTGCACAACAGAACAGTATAAAGCTGCCGAAGAAGGTGTAACAAGGACACATGTTTACCTCTGGGACTTGTGTGATCTCTTACTGGTGTAACAACAACAACAACTTGAGACACATGAACGATATTGTAAGTTGAGAGATTGCGTCCAAGACCACGTTTTTTGAGATCCAGTGACTCGCACAGAATGTATTTATAAAGATAAGGTGAGCTCAACTGCGGCAGGAGCGCATTTAATTCAATCAGATTGTATAAACTAAAGAGTTTTATTTTGTTAGCGAGTGACGAGGTTTCCTTAACGTTATTTTCCTCTCGTTTCCCCCTCATCCTTTGCAACATTTGAAAAAAAGGTCACGCCGACATCTTCGTATATGGTGACCTTGTTGGGGTTTTTTTTTCTGTTCCCTCCCAGGTATACACATTTCTTACAAGACCTGGCTGCCAACACGAGTCCAGACCATCCAGAGTTTGAGCAGCTTTCAAGTGAGTATGTTTTTATTTTTATTTTTTTTTTTGACTTGCATATTAACCCTGTGTGAATTTTAGCGTGCGCCGGAGGATTTGCTTGGCGTCCACCTAGCAGCGACGTCACCAGTGGGATTCTTCCCCTGCCCGTAAAGAGCAGTTTGGAACACAGAAGAGTTGAACAAAGCTGTGCAATTATAGAATGAGGCTAGCCCTCCAACAGCAGGAAAACAAACAACAACAACAACAACAATAACAAAAAAAAGCAACCTGTGAAGACTTTCATCGCACCAGTCAGACTCACAGAGAAAGACAGCCCTCATTATCTTCATTTGGGGAACAAAGGAAAGTGCTTTTTTCTCCTCTCGTTCCTCATTTGTTGTTATTGTCACAGCGCCGCTTGGTTAGTAGAGGAAAGTGGTGGGGGGGAGGGGGGGGAAGCCAGGCGAGGCGAACTGTGCGTGCAAACTTCCGAGTTTGATGTGGATCTTTGACATAATTAATTGGGAGCGGATCAGAGGATGTTAAGCGGGGAGCTATATTAATAAATAAAATCTTGAACATCAACACGAACCCCCGA
Source organism: Colistium nudipinnis (assembly GCA_016785305.1). Lineage (NCBI taxonomy): Eukaryota > Metazoa > Chordata > Actinopteri > Pleuronectiformes > Rhombosoleidae > Colistium > Colistium nudipinnis. Next base: position 933,529 of record JAFBJU010000242.1, on the reverse strand, counting down.
TAATGACTCATTTCAATCGTCAAATAAACACCAAATCTGACTCAAGTGCGGGTGTACACATGGAATTATTTATGTGTATCAATTAAAATCCCATTGCTGGTGTGCTGCCTTTGCTTACGAATTAAAACAGCCGCCTGACTCTAAGATGAAGGTACACATTCTAAATGCGTTCCACCATCGCCTCTTCCTCTTTCTCATTAGAGATCCTTTTTTTAAACTCTCCTGCTTTATATTGGGGGGGGGGGGGGGGGGGGGGGGGGGGGGTTGGGGTTTTTTTTTCTCCCCCAGTATGTTGAGAAAAACTTCATACATTCAGCGTGGTTGTATTGTAAAGGGAATAATTTAAGGAGAAATTCCACTCAAATCGCATTGCATCTGATTAAGCGAACCGGCAAATAGAATCACAAGAGGCTTTGTTGTTGTTGTTATTGTTTTCCTGATGTTCCTCTGATTTTACTTTTCTTTGTCTTCCCCCCCACACCCACCCGCGTACATCTTCCCTCTTTTCCTTGCAGCGATTTCGGGTTGGATTTAATTGCTCTAATTACATCACAGACTGTTCATCAGGCAGCGAGTAATATCGCACCGTATGACCGACTCCGCCGTCGTAACCGTAACCAAATGTGATCAGACAACCAGGCGAGTGTCAGAGATTTAACATTTCAAGTTAACAGTCCTCGTCCCACGCTCAAACACGTATTAAAACGTGAATAAAAGGAATAAAGAGCTGTGAGGAGAGGAAGTTGTGTGCAGAATTTATAATGCGCCAGATGTGTTATTAATGTCTGAGCCTAAACTTCAGTCCAACAATACTGTAATTAGGAGCTGTTGTTTTTCTTAAGCAGGCAATGGGAAAATATTCCAAACACGTACAACAAAGGAGGCGGGGGGGGGGGAGGGGGAGTCTACACGGATGCCTTGTTTGGTTTACATTGTAATTGTTGTGAAGTTAAGCGAGCCAATTAGGCCGCGATTATTTCGGTGTAGACATGTCGCCCCGAGGATCAAGTTCATCTGCCGAGTTTCGGTGCTCGGAACGAAAGCAGAAAAGTTGAACTTGGAATTAGAAATCCCGGCTGTTCGTTGTTATTTCCGATGCCTTAATGATGTCGCTCTAAATGTTTACAGCAGATATTATGGCTGACTCGCAGTAATTGGATGCTTCTCTCTATTTTGGATGACGTGCCTGTTTGTTCTGGGGGCGAAGATTTCCAAAGCTTTGTAGAGCAAAAAGGAAGGACGGCAGAGAGTTATTTACACACACAGATAGATTTGGGAAAATACAGTTGGGTCTATTAACAGAAAAGGGTGTCAGTTTTGGTATTGTGTTGATTCATTGTTTTCTAGTGTTCTAGATTACTTAAAGTTGTTACCGACTTTTCCCAGATTTACACCGACACGCACGGGAAGCACCTGTGCAGATTAAAGAGACTCAAAAACGTGCAAAGGAAGAAAAGAGCAACGAGTGTTCCACCCTTTTTCTCCCCTCTCTTCTTCCCATCGTCCCTCTCTCTCGCCCCTCCCAAGTCTCACCCTGTTCTGCCACGGTTTCTGAGCCAGCTTAACCCGAGGCCCACTGAGCCCATTGTGAGGCGGAGGGTGATTAAAAAAAGATAGGCCCCAAAAATGCCGTTATTTTTTCAGCTTTTTTTTTTTGCTTGGTGCACAACGGAGAAGACCCCATTCAGGCATTAAATGGCTCTGCGTCATGTTCTTCCAAAGCTTCAGATTTAGACACTCTAAATGTGCGTTGGTGTAGATCGCGAGGCACAACATGACAGATTGACAGCGCAGCTGATTTGCAGCCGGCCCCGTGCGCCATACGCCACGGAAGCCCCTGCGGTGGTCGCTCCAATTAAGACCACCTTGCTCAGGTGCCCCCAACACCACTCAAACCCCCAACGCAGCACAACACCCGGCACCGAGCCGCACAGCAGACGCTCCGGCCCAATCAGTACTGTCTGGGTATTTCAGCTGCTCAGTTAAGTTCTCCGCGAGCGCTCGCTGATGAAATCAAGCACAATCAGGCCTCCATGCAGAGTGAGCCTCCGCAACAAAGTTTCCCCACCTCTCAGTGCTGACATGCCCGTTTCTGTACCTTCTGTGCCATTGGTTAGGAGGCTCCAGTGCATTACCACAATAGCTTTCCCAAAAACCAAAGACTGGAACTGCAAACTAACTGAGCTCAACTTCGGGGCCTCAGCTGTATAGAGATCAAAACCACAACGTCTGCAGGACCTGAAACCAACCCTGTTACATCCCCCTAAGTGCTTTGGACCGTCCCCCCTCTTCTTTCTTGGCCTTTGTAACCGTCGGTGTCGGGTGGGGCGCAAGGAGTTACAGTGTCAGAGAAGCCTTGTGCGAACGAATATGGTCTACATACACACTATACAATTTCAAATATCGTGTGATCTCAATTGGCCTGCATCCTCTCAGTGTCTCCTTTTTCAATGTATGCGCTGCATTATATATTCATAATGCAACGCCTCGGCCTAAACTACGATGTCATTTTTCAGTCATGTGCACGGGAATGTCTGTTGATTTTTTTGTTTTGTTTTTCTGGGGGGAAAATGTGATACCAAGTTGACTTGCACTCCCATCCGCAACAACAATAAGCAAAACACATGTTGCTTCTAATCCGTCTCGCTTGGCGATTCGTTTGCCCCGGCTTTTGCCCACAAAACGTCTCTCCCGTCCTCCCTTGTGCGTGTCACGCAAATGTGTTTTTTTTTCTCTCTTTTTGCCCTAGGGGCGGTGGCCGCGGTGGGCGAGGTAGCCCAGCTCATCCAGAGCAACGCCAGGCGCCACGAGAACCACCTGCAGCTCTGCCGCGTGCAGAAGCTGCTGAAAGGACGGAGTACAAAGGTGCTGGCTGCAGGTTAGAGCCTCTGATCACAAATTCCTTTCATCTCCCCTCTTCTCCCCTTCTGCATCTATTGGTTTCGTTTCCTCTGGGACACGTGGGGGTGGGGGGCAGATAGTTGTGGATAAACCGAAGTGGAAATTGTTAAATATGGGGACTTGGGTCTGTATGTTTTTTCAATCAATGGAATTCGATCCTATTAATAGCTGTAAATCCGTCCCTCTTGCATCCTTCCTTCCTTTCCCGCTCATTGACTCCGCGTCCACCGTCGTTCCCGCTCCACTTGTAGGGCTGTGGCCCCTTTATTTTTCTTCCCGCCTCTCCCCCTCCGGTTGTTTGTCTCCAGAGCGCCGGGCCTCCTCGTGGAGCCGCTCGTCCTGCCGATGTCCCCCGGGACCAATTATAGCCCGGTCTCATCTCGCGGACCAGCAGATAAAAAGGAAGCCAAAGTGTGTGTTTGCGGGGTCCCGGCGAACGCGTGCGTGTTTGCCTGGATATTCCCGGCGCCCGTTTTTGTGTGAAGGTGCGCGCGTGTGTTTTCACGGATGTGTCGGTGTAGGCTGGGAGCGAGTGCTGAATAGCGGCTCATCTCTCTAATGCCAATGTGGGAAGTTTCAAAAGCTTCCTCTCATCCGAGCTCTCGGGGCCCCCTCGCAACTCCGCCGGCTTCCTTGCCAGCCAATAAAGCTGCCGTCCCACCAGACGGACTTCAGAGCCGCGGCACCGCCCCGCCCCGCAACCCCACGCGGACCCATTCTCCTTCCTTCCCACCAACACCACCTCTAATGTGGGTAAAAAGAAAAAGCCCTGCCTTTTACAGATGAGAGGCGTCGCAGCGCCTCGAACATATTAAGTAGCTCTATAGGAGATGGGGATGTGGGGGGAGAGGGGGGGGGATCAATGGGACACTGATACGGCAGACAGTCGGCCCGTTTCCTGGGAGGCTGCATATTTGTGTCTGCCCGCCTCTCCCTTCAATTTGAAACAAAGATGTTTCGCGTTTTCTATTATGTTTCACATTGATTTATCCGGAATTGATGTCCCTTTATGCCCCTGACGATTGCGCATAATTGGGTTCTGTCTTTTCCATCATTTTTATGTATGCGTTTCTTTTTCTTTCTTTTTTTTTTTACGTCTCAGGTGTCCAGAGCCCCCGCTGCGTCGTTTGGTTAAAGGGTATCGCAAGTCTGAGAATCGAGGACTCTTCTTTTATCGTATCATTGAATGAATATCGTTGGGTTTCGGTCTGTTCCTTGTCCTTGGGACAGCCAGGAGTTTTTTTTCGGATTATGGAAATGATTGAATTTGAAGGTCAAAGTGACTTCGACTTGAGTAGTCATAGACGCATTGCAACTCTGTGATCAATATTAAAGGACACGCCTGCCAGCGAAAACCCCAGTTAAAGTAAATACAGTGTTGGCATTCTGGAATTACCGTATCACCTGTTCCATTTTAATACAGGCTTTGAGTAGAATTTGGTCATGCAATGACAACTGCGTCGCCCCCTGTTGATTTGATTGTTAAAAGAGTTTGGCAAGTCTCTGCGTCCCTACGTCAGACAAATAAATCGATAATTCGCCTGGTGACCTTAGTCACCCTAGAGTTCCCTTTGTCTTTCCGAACTTCACGATGCCAAATTTCAGTTGTCCTCATTCTGCCAAACCGGCAGCCCTCTTCTTCTTCCTCCTCTGGCTTTTGGACACATCAGGAGGAGCAGGGCCCTTTGTAGATCAACCTTTATTTCCTGCCCCGTACTCCCTCCCCACCCCCCACTTGGCCCAGCCCAAAAGACTTTGTAGTCGGAGCAGAGGTGCTCTTTGACAAGGGGAGCTGAAAGGCCTGGACACGATGAGGAGTGCTTGGCACCTCCTGCTCTTTGAACCCCGCCGCTACCTCAAAGCAACGAGGCCGGTCAGATGTAGGCAGGGGGTCGACAGAGAACCTGCTCCACAAAGAGACTGCTCCTCACCCAGAGCCCGTCCAACCCTATGTGACTCCGTCTACTCGAATCTGGCAGGAAGTCTGATAGGGAATACCTGATCAGGCCTTAAAGCTTTGAAAAAACCATAGAGTGGGGGCTATGCGACCAAAAAACTCATATCCTGGTATTGGTCGTTTCATATTCAGGATAACGACGCATGCATGGCATGAGATTTTTTTGGGTCCGCGTTTAGTTTACAGCAGATGTTATCTCCTTTCGTATTTGTGATTTTTTTTTTCTCTTTTTTTTTTTCATATATTGCGTTGAGAGCAGATGCTGAAACTCTGAGTCTGGGGTTTGATTTGAGCACTCAACCTGAGTCCGTCGTGGAGACCGGTCCCTGGCACGGATGACGGCAAAAGTTTTTCTGATGCTTAAGTTCTATCTGTCAAAGAACTCATGAATTTCCGTTCACTGTTAAACAGATAGTAGCTGTCAAACTATTTATCATTGTTCGTGATACGTGACACCAGAGTGGGATTGCCAGCACCTTTAGCACAACATGGAGATGTTGGGATGTACGGTGTGGCTTGAACAGCGAAGGCATCCGAAGATGATGGAAGCACATCTGGGCAATCGGCGGCAGGCTTGATGTCTGCTGAAATGCATCAGTTTCAGCACGCTGAACACAGGCAGCATTCGGATGCTTGAGCACACATGTAATACACAACCGCCCATGCGAGAATGAACATACTCTCATCACGCGGTGCTACTATGTTTTGTTTTTTTATTATTGTGTATTTTTTAAGATTGTGCAACCACACAAGCTTGGAGTCTTAACTTTACTCACTTGACTATTTCAGAGCAGATTTCATCGTAACTTTATTTTTATTTTTTTTCTTCTCTAAGCTGCAATTAGAATCACGCACATCGTCCCACACAAACATGCAGATGCGAACACAGAAGTCGGGGGGGAATATGTCCTCTGCATTTGACCCATCTGTGGCGCACGCAAGGCCACAGAGCAGTGGACAGCTGAGAGCGTCCGGGGAGCAGATGGGGTAAGTGCCTTGCTCAAGGGCATTCGAGGTGGCGTCTCTTGTTAGTGGCGGGGGGTTCGTGCGTCCTTCCGGATGGAGACCGCCTCGAACCGGCAACCCTCTGGTCCTATGCGTGTCTCCCTCGCCACCAGGCCACCTCTCCCAGCAAATGGTGCGTGTGTGAGCCAAGGTGAAGACACCGAAACCAAGGCAGCCATATAAATTGTGTATATACTTGAATAATCAAAATAATGAATCATCTAAACCACGATATTCATCTTTATTAAACTGTAAACTTCTGTGCGAATAGAGAATAGCCCAATAGTCAACATACTGCCTGGCGGGTACAATATGAGTCCTAATGATTGTGTGAAAGAGTAGACCGTGCGAGTCATCTGTTTGGTGAGGACATTTCACTTAGGTTTACCCGTCTTCAGCGTCAAAATTCCACGGCCATCGACTCGATTGCATAAGGCTCAAACAGGGTTTTATTTGTATCACGCGTAATAGAGAGCGATTACAACCCTCGCTCCAATCTCCGCGCAACACCTTTGGAGCGCCGCGGCGTGTCTCCTGACTGTGTTTTCCCCATTTGAGACCCATGGCATTTTAAAAGCAATTTGACCCCCGCTTGGCCGTGCCACTTAATCTCAGTGGACTTGTCTGTGGCGGAAAATGTCCTCTCTAAGCCCCAGAGGCACGGCTCCAGCCACTCAGGGCCAGCTGCAATCACAGGCTACTGGCTGGGCCAATTACAAAAACGCCCTGACACTCGGGCGGAATTTTCATTTTATCTATCCAAATAAATGTCAGCCTTGTTTTTTTTTCTTCTTCTTCTTCTTCTTTTTTTTTTTTTTTTTTTTTTTGCTTATTAGCTATCATCGGGCCGCTGCCAATCACGGACGGAGAGATGAGAGCTCTCGTCTGCAGCCACACCCCGATATGTCCACCTCCTACTGAGTCTGTCTCACATTCTCTCTTGTCTCACCCCCCCTTTGAATAGCTTTTCATTTATCTTTTCAAGGCTGCACGGCTCAGTCTCATTATTATTATTATTTTGCGCGCTGCAATTTGACGCCGAGTAGACGATGATTATCGCCACTTTTTATACCGACGTGGTGAAATGAGTCGAACCTGCGGTGGTTTGCAATTCATGAGCATCAAATCCGAAATTAATATTGAACCGTGTTTCTCGTTCTCAATCCCTATGAATTGGTTTCCGGTTGCAACATTTTGCATACACCTCAAGATAAAAATAACTACATCTTAATTATCTCTATCAAATTTGCCGGCTTACTCGGCAGAAATGGTCTAATTATTGTAGACAAACTATAACTAAACCCTGAAATTGAGGTGTGCGGCAAAACACATTAAACGTTGATTAACGGATTGCATTGCTGCCCCTCGACGTCTGGCTTGTGGAAACTTTTCCCGGTGAACTTTTTGTCATCTTTTTCCACAAATTAGCTCCCCAAGTAATTTCTCCACAGATTCCCAGTAAGCCAGAAATTGGATCAATGACAATTAGCGACAGGTGATACAATTTGCTGCCGGCCGTATCTCACGGAAAAAAGCAAACAGTCAGCGCTGAAACGAGAAGCACGCCAGTGTGACCAGAAGGGGCTGACACACACACCTCTCTTTGCTAACAAAGAGGGTCTGCAGAGATAAATACGACGAGTAGGATCGTCAGGCCTGGGGAAAAAAACCCGGACTCGTACGCAACCGGTTGAGGAGCGGTTTAAGCATTATCGGACCCGACTTTCTCATCCCTTTCTATTTCATGTGGCATTTTGCGTTGTTTGCGATATTTTTTAACGCCGCGTATGCAACACGCATCTCGAGGGACACCGTGCAAGTCAAGGGAAAGTGGTGTGCCTCTATGTGGTTCTTGAATGTGTGTGTAGTCCAGTGGGTTAAGCAGCATGTGGTAATTGGGTAAGGATGAATTCATATCTCTGTTCGGATATATACAAGTATACCAATATTTCTGTGAGAAACTGCTGCATCTTAACGTTTCACTTTATTAGTGTCCATTATTATGCACTTTGGACTCCATAAAGGTAACGAGGCAGCGATGGGCCTCCACCTTCCCAGTTAGTTCCAGTGCACTCATTTAAAACATGCATTTTCTTTCAAATGAAAACTTTAAGAAATGTATAAATTCATTTCATAGAGACATCTGTGGCTGAATAATGCCAAAATGCTCAATGGAGAAAAAAAAAAAAAATAGGCAATGGAAATATATCCTATTTTGCAAAGTTAAAGTGCTGCATGAGCCCCTTCATCAACATCTGCATCAGAGTTATTGTAGCTATTAACGAGCTTACTTATTACTACTTATTTTGTCATCGCGGAGCCTCATCTCCTCTTTAACTCTCCCCCCGACTCCCAGGGCGGTGGTACATCCGCGAGGGCCGGCTGAACAAGGTCCCTCCGAAGGGGGCCGAGGCCAAACCCAAGATGTTCTTCCTGTTCTCCGACGTGCTGCTGCAGGCCAAGCGCTGCAGCCCGCTGCATCCCACCGACGGGGACAAGTTCACCGGGCAGCACATGTACCCGCTGCAGGACTGCGCTGTGGAGAAGGTGTTCGGGCACACCCGGAGCCGGGGAGGCCTGCTCAGTGTGAGTTGTCGGCGGGGCCCGGGGAGTTTATGGGATGTCGTGGCAGTATTGGACTGCGTTCATCTTTGCGAAACGCTGGGAAAATGAATGACTGCACCGTAATCTTCCCTCCCCCCCCTCCATACATGCCTTGTAAGAAACGCGGGGTTCAAAGATTTACTCTGAAACTGAAGCTATGAGGCTGGAGATGTATAAATGAGGTTATATAAATTCCACCACCCACGCGCAGGCGAGTCATGTTTTCGGGGGGGGGGCGTTGTGTGTTTTTCCTGCATGCCTCCAAGACATGTAACCGTACGTTACTTATTGGAATTCCGCCCTGAATGGAAAAAGGCATTTTTTTAAATATGATTATGGGATCTTCGCAGTTTGGTACCAATGTAAATGTTGTGTATATATGTTTGCCATGTATTGCCTCCTAGTAGGAAATTTCATTTCATGTTGTGGGTCCATATTGTGATCAGTGTCCTTCGAGGTACGGCCGACCCTTCGAAAGTTTTCCTGCTTGAGGGTTGTCCTAAATGAACAAACGATGATCGTATGTCTCCGTTACAGGATTCCCTGTGAGGTGCGACGCAGTTCAAAATCCAAATCCAAACGCCTCACCATAGCTCACCCGATCCTAACCCGTTCTGTGTCCCAGAACTTTCCGCGTTTCTCCGGCACGCCGGGGGCCTTGTACAGTAGCCGACGCCGGCTTTGGTATTTATTTTCCGGTACACTTGGTGTCGGAAAACTAGGAAAAGTTGAACGTGTTCCGACGGTTTGCGAGGCAGCAGGTGGGGAGACATCTGTTTTCGTCGATTTGAGTAAACACATGAGTGAGTCCTTCGCAGAGGCATTATTTCATTTTCCGCCATTGCCGCGTGTTGCTTTGATATGTCTTACTGGTGGCCTCGATGGCTCCTGTTGTGTCATCTGCCAAACGGAGGTTCCCTGCACGCCGAATGAAGCGTAAGTTTGGTTCCGCTTGTCAGGGGAGACCTGCGGTTGCCTCGCCTTCTCCCTCGTCCCTTCAAACCGGCAAGTTGATGGCGCCCAAAAGTCCAACTTTTTTTTCTTTTACCTTTTTAAATGCGTCTTCCCTCCCGGTCTGATCCGCCTTCCGGGTTCTCCGTGCAGCTGCCGGCGGAGACAAATTGTGTCTAAACGAGGCCGTTGCTGTCGCGCAACATTCAAAGCGGCCAGTTTGCGCGTCGGCCAGCGAGCAACCACAGCGTTTGCGCGGCCAGCGTTTAGTGCCGATGCCGCGCGGTATCAATATTCATTTCGGCTGATGCGTTCTTGCTCAAAGAGCTCTCTGTGTTGGGCTGCTAATGTGCTTCCCTGGGATGCGCAGCGGCGATGCAGAGGGTTGGATTCCTCTCCTGTCTGCTCACACAGCTGGATTCGACAGCCACAGACCCAATAAGGACCCACAGTAAATGAAGCTCTTATAAGGAGTTACTTTTTTTTTTTATTATTATTATTATTAATTCATTTGTCTGTTTCTTTTCCGGTCTTCTCGATTAATAATTCATTGGTTTCCTCGGCAGTAGGAACTTTACAAGCTTGCAGGTGCAAACAGACAAGGTGACTCGCTGGCATGGCGTAGAGTGTCGGTGAGCCACGTATCCCGTTGTGTGTGAATGCGTAGTCGATGTGTTTTATGACGACGCGCCGCCCAAAACGCATGATGGGAGGCGAAGGGAGCCGCGGCGTGTCCGCTCGGCGACCGTTTCGGCGCGACGGGGCCTTTGGTGACTTCGTCTTTGATGGCTGTGTGAATTAGAAGCAGTCCCTTCGCGTGGCTAACGAAAAAGGCCGCTGATGGGGGGATTAGTCAGAGCTGTATTGTGTGTGTGTGTGTGTGTGTGTGTGTGTGTGTGTGTGTGTGTGTGTGTGTGTGTGTGTGTGTGTGTGTGTGTGTGTGTGTGTGTGTGTGTGCGCGCGCGCGTGCGCGCGTGCGAAGAACGAAGCGGTATGGTGATGGCTGCCATCTGCAGCGGAATCTCTCATCTGCTGGATCAGATTAGGCCGCAGATCCATCTCTTCCGGCCCCTCCAGTAAATACATCTTCGTCAAACCCCCGCCGCCCCCCCCCCCCCTCGCCGCACACTTATCTAAACGCAGAAATGGCATTTCATTAGCCCCTCATCCCCGCCGAGGAACCCCCGATGCATACTCAATAGCATTACATGTAATTTCTCATAAGGACACAGTATTGATCCTGGGCCCCTACCTGAGCTCAAAGAAGAAAAAAAGAAAAAAGGGCTGTCGGCGCTCCAGGGGTTCCCTCGTCATCCGGGGGCCGTGAAGAATTAAAGGCGAATTAAATTTGACGGCGGTAAATGCCGTGGCAATCTATATGCAAAGTTTAGAAGGTAAAAAAACAAAAAAAAAACATGCTTTTATTATTATTTCACTTCTTTTTCTGTCTCTGGTAACATGTCAGTGGAGAGCTGGCTTTGAGTTGTGGCTCTTTTTGTCTCTCCGGTTGTCTGTCTCAACCTTCCTTCTTCTCTTTCCGCTTTCCTCTATCTTTCTCTCTCTCTCTCTCTCTCTCTCTCTCTCTCTCTCTTTTCTCTCTCTCTCTCTCTCTCTCTCTCTCTCTCTCTCTCTCTCTTTCTCTCTCTCTCTCTCTCTCTCTCTCTCTCTCTCTCTCTCTCTGTCCGCCGCCTTCCTCCTGCTAATATTCCCCCGCTACTTGAATATTTTCCCACATCCCTGACAGATTCCCTTTGATGTATAAATAATCGAGCTAAATTATGTGTGGCGATGAGGCTCCGTGCTCTGCCGTCCTTATTATACAAAGTAATTTCTACCTAAGAGGGTCAGATTTCCTGACAAATCCCTAATTACTGCATTGATTCGGAAGTGGAATGTATTTTTGCATAAATCGACGCCCCCACCCCGTGCCGAGTGCCTAATATCATGCGCCACTCAATTCGGGGGCCCCCCCCCCCATTCACTGAACTCTGTAATTATATAATACTTTTGACGATGGTACATTTGAAATCTTAATCTATTTAACGTAGAACGAGAGACACTCCCCTTCCCTCCTGTGTAAGACCAAAAAAACAACAAAACATCATTATGTTCGACGAGCCGTGTGCTCTTCTCTTTCTGGGTAAAGGTCTGTCTGAAATACACGCGGAAATGATCAATATTGCGTGGTCGCCAGCTTTCGAGGCAGGTAAACGCGAAAGGCCATTTAATGTGGTGAAGGGCTCATTTTGATCCCCCGTAATAGCCTTCCCGGTGTAATTACGCCGCTCTAAAAGCCCCCCTTTTGTTTGGGCCCCCCGACGTCGCCCGTTGGCTTGTTTGACAAGTACAATCGGAGTGTGGTTTTAGCGACGTGAGCGAGGAGAGTTGATAATTACTGTTGACTCAGAGGGAGAGGGACCCTGTCACAGTGTAGGCCCGAGAGGAGAACACAGAGATCTGAGAGGGAGCTTTTCTCTCCAGTTTTCCTGTGTAAACGCAACCAAACATCTTTACCCGACTTCCTTTTTTTTTTTTTTTTTTTCCCCCCCATCATCTTTACGTTAATTTTTTTCGCATGGATGTGAAAAGCAGCAGTCAATTTTGTTTGTATAATGAGCCCAACCTTTGGGGAGCTGTTTTTATTTGATTTTTTTTTTTTTTGCTTAATTTGGCCTACCCTCTGCTGTTTATATAGTGTTACTGCAGTTTCAGCCTCGCCGTGGGGATGTCTTTTGATGACTGACTGATGGTGAGGGCGAGATGCCTTCCCTCGGTATTTGAAATCTTGGAACAACCTGACGGCTCTCCCTTTCCTCGTCTCCATCCAGTTAACCTTCCCCAAAGCCAAACTCCTGCTCATGTCCAGCAACCAGGAGGATCTGAACGACTGGTACCAAAGTCTGACCTCGGCGATCAGGTATGTACCGCAGGCACACACACACACACACACACACACACTTGGGTGCGTATTGTTAAGATTTCATGTGTATTACTATTCTTTCAGATACTGCTTATGCATCCTGTCCTTTAGTGGTACTTTTATTGCTTCTTATCAGCTCAATAAAAACCTTTACCTTCCCCTGTTAAAGGTGATTACAAACTTTTGACACTATCATTTCCAACACCATATTCCATTGCGACATACCGGACATTTAAGTTTAAAATATATAAAATAAAATATATATATAAAATCGCTTGACACCAATTTTACCATATGGTTGTTTACCTGCAGCTGATTTTTTGAAATCCACTTCTGCTCTGAGTCCCACTCTGACCATTTCAGATTGAATCTATTTACGCACTCATAACCATCAGATGACTGATGGTTACTCTTAACAACCGACCCGTGACCCACCCTTAAAAATGAGGTGTGTGTGTGTGTGTGTGTGCGTGTGGGGGCTCCAGGCTGTTGGCGCACATAACAGTGTGGCCCATCATTTACCAAGGACGTGACGACACGGCATAGTCTAATTTTCTTCATAATGATCCAACAGTTCTTTTCTACTTCCGTAATATATAATAACATAAATAATCTGTTGAGGTGTGTGTGTGTGTGTGTGTGCGTGTGGGGGCTCCAGGCTGTTGGCGCACATAACAGTGTGGCCCATCATTTACCAAGGACGTGACGACACGGCATAGTCTAATTTTCTTCATAATGATCCAACAGTTCTTTTCTACTTCCGTAATATATAATAACATAAATAATCTGTGTGTGCTGTGTGTTCCCACCCCCCCCCCCCACCCCCCCGACTGAATCCAACGGTAGGAAACTGTACGACATACGTGGGCCCAAGGCAAATTGTCCATTTGTCCATCCAGATGAGACGGACTCGACGGTTCCAGCCTTGCCTGCAGAACACTTGTTGCACATGTGGCAGTGAGCATTGTCAGCATGGAGTCTGAGTGAACCTATATATTTAAAAAAGCAGGAGGAATATACTATGCAAGACTTAACTTAGATGACAATAATAAACAGGAAATCCCCCCCACTTCATTTAATACCAGGTTAACACCCACTCCCCCCAGCTTCTTTCATTTTAAACAATAGAAATGTTTTTTCTGTTCTTTATGAATGAAACTCATCACTTTGTGCTGTGTAATGCACTCTGTGTCGAGATTAATTATTTGATCCATTATTCAAACTTAAGATGCCGTGTATTTTGTGTCTGCTTCGTTTCATCAAGAAGGGACTATTGGTTTTGGCGTTTGCATCACTCGAGATAAAAATCAACTGAATTCCAACAAACGAACAGCGTTTGCTGTGTTTCATATCTTTCCTTTTCAAAACGCATTTCACACATAGTTTAATTAAAAAGGAAAAGTTGAATAATTGACTAAATAAGAAATATTTAAAATGCCTAGAAGATTTCAAAATAAATTTCCTTTTAACATGTTTTATGATCATGTCAAAAAAAAAAATATATATATATATATATATATTACTTTTCTTTCTTTTTTTTCTGCAGAAGGTGTATTACATCAATACTGTGTTTATTTATTTGAAAAAGATTTATTTGTGTGTAGGTGTGTGTGTCTTTGCGCGTTTGTGTGTGTGTGTGTGTGTGTGTGTTCATGCTTATGAGGGAACGTGTGACCCTGTCGGCAGTGATATGCTTTTGGGCAAGAATGCGCCACAGAGGTTCTTATTAGTAGAATACATTTAGCGTTGCTTTGGGTCTGAACATGGATAAAGAGAAAAAATAATATAGTCTGCTATCCCCAGTCTGCTCTAAAATGAATGTTAGTGGATTTTAGCTGTACAGGTTTAGTGATTATTATATCATTATCATTTTGGGGATTTTGGAACCAAGAGTGATGGATGGTTTATATAATTTTTTGGATAATTGGATATTGATTGCATTGTCTCCCTGTCTCTAATTGTCTGGCGTCAAAAACACACATTTTTGGGAGCGGTGTGCCGAGAGCGTTCGGATTGTCTGGCTCCCACAACGTGCACAATGACTCTTAACAAAACTTCCGCCCGATCTGAGACCGTACCCCGGGCCTCTCTGTCTCTCGCCATTGATCAGCCAGACCTCGGTAACTCCACTCCCAGGCCGCCTGGCCCCGCTTCACCCCCCCCGAGCCCCGGCCCAGTCAGTCCCGGGCTGCGTGGTAGGGTTCAGCTCTGCTGAGGGGGCACCTGACCCCGGCGTGCCCAGTCAGGCTTATTAGTTTATTACATTGTCAGTGAAGAGAGAGCGAGGGAGGGAGAGGCGGCTGTCAAAGAGCTCAGACGCCGCCGCGGCAGATGGGGGCCGAGGCTGCCGGGCTGATGGCTCTAAACTCCGGGGAGCGCAATTAGCGGTGATGGAGGACCAAGGAGGGGACGGGCTGAGAGGACCAGGGGTCAGCAGCGCTCACACCACTGGGGAGGAGTGCGGGCCCGAGTTGTGCGAGAGTGTGTATGTGTGTGTCCACACACAGCTGAATTATTGATTCAACAAAGACTACACACCGCGTGCACTGACATGTCTGAATCTATTGGACGTTGCCCTCGGTGATTATCAAACATTTATTGCTTTTTGGCAGTCGGGTCACGTAAGTCGGGTGGGCACCGTTTTGCTTCGTTTCTTAAGGCAAAAAACAACCCCCTTTGCGCACACCGTCTTATTGCCGCATGTTGACTCTCTGGCGTTTCCTTTTGTTAAACGAAAGGAAAGGGTTTTTAATACCTACCCAGACACGCACAGACACGCACACACCTCCTAGCCAAGGGACTTAATTAGTGTGTAGATCAATGCCTGGTGACACTAAGTGAATGGTGAGGCAGGCCGAAGGCCTGACCACCAGGGACGCATTGAAGGCTAAAGACAGTTTAACTCGAACTTACTTTTCATCTGCAGAAGGTGGAGAAGGTCTTCACGCTGACCTCATAAGACACATTTATAACAATGGGGCAGGATGGGATTTCCTTATCATCGTTTATTAAGTCCAAGTGGAACTGTATGGGGATGTTGGAAATCCATGTTATTTTACAGGGTTCTGTGGCCCTCATTAAAACGGATGACTTTTTACCTCGGACACATAAATCACAAAGTCTTAACAGGCAGGAAAAAGTATTTTTTTAATTTGAGTTTTGCACGACACGCTACGGGTACATGTTAACTTTTGATCTATACGGTAGTAGTCAGTGGAAAGGCATTGCTAAAATCTTTTAAAGTGTTACTATTTTTTTTATATATATATAATATTACAATATTCCATTTATTCAATTATTTTATTCGTTGGATGTGATTTAGTTTTTTCTTTTCCTACTGCTTTTAATGTATCCTGCTTTGTGAAGCAACACACCAAAGTGTGATGAACAATGGTATCACAATATCAAACCAAGTTTACAGTACAGCACCTAAGTATTCAAGTATAATATACAATTTGAGCATTACATTCGAGTAATGAAGGAGAACACTTAATACGCACGGTACTTTTGGAGTTTAAAGTTGTACAATTGTTTTTGACAACTCGGCCAACACTAGTTGTGTGAGGTGGTGTGTAGGTATAAGACACTTACTGTACAGACTCCAGTCAAGAAATATGTCTGTTCAGTACAGGGCTTTATTTTTAATTTGTCAAGCTTTCTATGTGGGCCAGTTTTAATATTTGAAATAATTGTGCAGGGAGTATGGCACAAACGCAAACTGACTGAAGATTTAAGAAGATTTAAGAAGAAGGGAGAAGTAAATACTGCCCTCTTTGTCATTCCGCTGATTCTGCGTGGCCTCTACAGGAAGTTGCAGTCTACGCAGACGGTGGTCCATCAAAGAGAGGGACCCTCCCAGAGACCCCTTCACCCGGCCGCAGACGGCCTCAACACGCCGAGCACCGCCGGCAACGCCCCTGGTAGAAAGAGAAACATGGTGGGCTACACGGAGTCATTGTCGCACAATAATTCAGTACCAAACGCGTAGTTTGAACTTCCTGAGACGCTGCATCCAGATGTATGGCAAATGCAAAAAAAGGAAAAAGAAAAAAAGGTCAGGGTGAACAAATGTGTACACTATAATACCTAACCCAGAACTGTGCCCCGCTTTCTTCAGGAGACCAGCGGGCAGGCTCAGGACCCTCCAGCTGCGTGGGAGGGCAGCGCCCCCAAGAGGATGAAGCAGTCCAACACCGCAGAGCAGAGGTGGGATCACCTTTTTTTTTTGTTTGTTTCTTCAAGGGGTCGTAATGGCCTCCCAAGTGAAGTGTTCGATTTGAAGTAGCCATTTCTTAGTATTCGTTTTTTGAATGAAGGGCAAAAAAATGTAATGGCTTTAGAATCCTGTTCCTCAACCAAGTAATGGGGGTAGTAATATTTCCTGAAGCAGGACGGGTAGGTTGACACTTGTGGGCTGTTTTTACTTTTATCTTCTGAGAGACGGCAAATATTTGAAGATTCATAGATTCTTTGGTTGTCCGTTTGGGAGACCGAAGTTGAATTGGAATTATGTTGTATGTCCGATATGAATGGGAATCTGATTTATTTGAATTGTGTGCTGCAGTGCTGAGGCGTCCACCTCCAGCTGCGCGATCCTCTAACGGACCTGCTGTTCCTCGGCCTTCGATGAGGGTGGATCCTGGAGGGTTGTGTCTGAAAGTTTCATTTCACACTCGCACCAGTCTTCCAGTCAGCAACGCCACACACGTGCTAGAAGAATTTTTATTATCATTATATCTTTATGTTTCAGCATGTCAGCAGGAGAGGGCTGACTTATCACTAACAGTTGCGTCAGCTTCTGCTCATACCGTGCAATATAATAATATATAATATCTCAATGTGCTGCTTTAAAGACAAAATATCTGATGAATGTTTGAATGTATGTTTCTGCTGCTGGTTCCCAGCAAAGATTCACCTCGTATAATGTCGCATCGCCAGCACTGTGAAGTCCTTTTTCCCCATTCTTTGCCAAAATGCAGCATTTCGCTGTCTTTTTTCCCCAGTAGATTTTATATTTATATTTATAGGCAGGCTGGAGAAGCAAGAAATCAAAGAAGTGCAAAATGAGATATCTGAGTCGTCGCTAAAAGAAACCATGAATACATTGGAAGTGTCGAACGGCGTTAAGGTCATAATGCCGTTTTCCCCACTTTCTTTTCAAGCGATGAAGCAGACTCGTGTTTATGTCACGTGGCGATTTTATATAATAACCAGCTTAAATCTATCAGCCCTGATATTATATGGTCATAATAATCTGGCGCTCATAGCATTTACATGGGCGACATAGCGTTGAGACAAAGGTCAAGTGCATTTAACCAGGTGCACTGTAGTTAAGAAATGACAGTCTGTGTTTATGTGGATTTCTGTGCCGCATGGAAAAACAGGTAGGAAAATCTGGTGACCAGACGTATGCTGATTATTCTTTGCTTAATTTTTTTGTTTTCATCATAACCATATTATCCTTTATCCCACATTATATCATCTCCTCTATCAACGAATCACCAAATGTATCCTCTTTTCTGTATGACTCTTGATCCATATTTTCTTACTCGCGTTTTTTTAACTTGGTGTGGGTTTTACAGTATATTTTTTATAATATTCTATGTTAAGCTTCTATCTAAAGTTGGTTTCGAAATCATAAATGGAGATGGGGGGGAGAAAAAAAATGGTAATTTGACAATAAAACTCAAAAAGGGGCCATCGTGTATTTAACCAAACATGTTTGACCACATTTAAAAAGACAATGGCAAGTCATACACATAATAAACGGATTGAGATTTAACATGTCAATGACTCCAACGTCCCTGAGTGAGAACAGAATCCAAACCACTGGTTAGGATAGGTCAGGATATTCAACTGTGACGTCACCAGGTGCGTGGCTCAGGCCAGTGTTACGCTAATGAGGATATGTTAAATATTCAACACTTTTCTATATGTGGACAGCAGAGCAGAGGACATCATCCTGTTTCTATTTTAGAAGACACGTAATTGATTCGGTCACTCCTTCACGCCTTCCTCCCAGACTGCACCGCTGCATTGTGGACACATGATGGCGGCATGCACACACACAAACTAGTAGTGTACTACTAAATAGTATACCCCGACCTCATCTAAACAGTCAACAGGCAGGCTTGGGGAGGGACATATTGTATCAGCAATGTGTAATTAAGATTTTAAAAGGCTACCATTATAGTACAAAAAAGACCACCGGTATAGTTTGTTAAAAAAAAACGGCAGGATTACATATTAAATTGGATATACCGCTATGCCTTGGGCACGCGCGCAGCGTGCTGACCATTAAGCACGTTACTATTGTTAGCGCAACAAACCAACATGTCACGCAGGTGCCCTGATTAATTGAAAACATAACGTTAGTGAGTTACGTTTAAACAGTCGCCAAATTGATTATTCATCATCATTCTGGCTGCAGCTGGTGAGAAAAATGCCTCCGCTCGACGTCTGCAGGTAAGAATACAAATTGCCAGTTTTCTCAAATGGCCAATAAGCTAAAGTGAATCTAACCTGCCGCTAATTTAAACTAAAAACGGAATCACGCAGTTTATAAGTCTAATATCGTAACAGCTGCCTGTATTGGGATCAAACTGCCACAGCATGCAGGGAACATAACGTCATGTCATGTTGTAGAAGTCTGTGGTAAGTCTAGTATGCTCTTTTTATAAACCATTTTCTCAAGCCCTTCTTGTGTAGGCTTAAATTGGGAAAATGTTGTTTTGCCTGATAATAGCAATATATGTGGGCGAAGGGGCCTCTATCTTTTTCTTTCTTTTTTTTGCTAATTTGGTATTGAGGTAAACTTAAGTGTAAACATACTTTAATGTGTTGGATCAGGTTACTGTTGAAAAGTAACCTGTAGTAACTGTACTGTGCAGAATGATCTGGCTTCCCCTTGTTCATCAGCTCCATCCATGGTCTGAGTGTTTGATGTGTATCACTGCACTCAGCAATTTGCATAAGTGAGACTTGTGTTTGAGTTGAAGAATGTCACTGGGGCCCATTAGCACAGCTTGCTTCCATCTGCTGGCCTACTCTGATTGAGTGATCGCATATGTAAACGAAAGCCATCTGTAAATGTGTCAACATATGGATTGCCCTCAGACTGTTTGTCGTTTAATATTGTTGTATAAATCTCAGTGTAACTACATTATCTACACCGCTTTGAGGGGTCAGGCTTGAGTTGACCCCATTGGACTTCCTTTGAAAAATATCGGGACAAAATATAAAAAACGTTTGGTGATACAGTACGACATGTTATTTCCTCAGATGAAAGAGCACACGCACTAGAAAATTTGTCAGCGTCATGCCTTTTAATTAAGAGTTTGTGAAATGCTTACAGAAGGAAAACCAGGATGGCCCGTTTAACTACAAAGAGAGGCGCCAGAGAGAGTGAACTGGAGGAGGGACAGCCCCGTTACACAGGTAAGCGGACACAACGATTAAAACTAGCAGTGCAATTATTATTTTCAATCCAATAAAGGAATATTTGATATCCTGTGCTCTGAAAATATTACATGACACTATGAATAGAATGTTAAAAAAAAAGTAATTCCGGACAATGACTACAAGCCCACAGGTCAGGGTGAATTATCTGTGCACCCTTTGGCTAAGCCCCAATATTGTTTTGGCTGGGTTGTCTGGAAGGGAGTTAGTGGCACGATCAGCAGAGGATTGACGATACAAGTCCGTGCACAACCTGAGAAAGCATCTCTTTTTCTCTCAGCGAGGTGCCTTTAAAGCAAGGCACTTAAAACCAAAAACATCTTTACAGTACTGTGATATTTGAAAAATCTACTTTTAGCAAAGTAGTACCTGAGAGCTATCGTCCCATGTCACGTTCTCCTTTAGTTGCCAGTAAGAGAGCTAAAGGCTTCGGTGTTTAACCATAAAGCACTATGGTTGTAAGTCCTCAGCACCAGTAACCTTTGTCTACCCGATGAGACAAATGTAAAAGTCCCACAACTGTTTCTTGAGACAGTTTGCTGGCTGTAAACATTTAAGGCTTTAGTGATTTTCACCTCACAGTAACGTATGAATTAGGTCAAAGGAAGATTGTCTGCTACTGTCAATGTAAACTGGCAATCAGCAGCTAATACGTTTCCTATTATACCTTGATAATGTAGAAAAACCAGAGGGGGGCCAGCAAAAGGCCATTGTTTCAAAAGTAGATGTACATTCATCAAATACTTAGTGCTAAATCAAAGTGAATGCTCCATTACAGTCCCTGTAATTAACATAAATTAGCTAAAATATAAATAGCAATTGGGCTATAATACTCAAGTGATAGGGGTTGGTCACATCTGAGAGGGAAAATATGTGAAATAAAAAAAACACAGCAGTTGCTTACTCCCACCACAGGAGGGCACTGTTACATTGGCAAAAGTAATGTGGTCCCCAATAACAGAACCAAGGGGTACAGTGGAAGAGTATTATTCCAAAACCAGACCAATTGGTAGACAGATTTAAAAGTGTGAGACGTCAAGGTCTTTGAGTGACACAATATTTTTTAAATAGAAAGTTACTTTGAGATCTCTTCAGTCTTTTGCTAAAAATGTACTTTCTTACATTTTAGAAGGACAGGCTTCATTTAATATTAACTTACTTAAACAAAAAAAAAAAAGAGAGCACCAATGGCTTCAAACCACTTTTTTTCTACTTGTAAGACCAGCACCAGTAGTGGCACACCAGCCACCTATTCCACCTTGTCATATCTTCAGCTGGTGGCTGGGTGGCCGACGTCCAGTCTCCTCTGTGCAGAACCTCTTTTTCTGGCAGCCGGCACAGCACTGACTACACTTCCCAGAGTGCCTGGGGTCTGGAAGAAAGCCTTGGAGGCAGACGCTGTGGGGTCCTTCGGAGTATGAGGCGTCTGTGGAGGGAGAAAGTGACATTCATTTTTAAAATGCCCAGTAATTGTTCATCATAATATTGAAACAAACATTATATTTGTTTCAAGGGCTCCCAAATGTCACCGAGAGTCTCAAAACAAAAACAATGGACGAACCATGGCACATTATGTCTAAACTAATGTTTAGGTCAATAGTTTATGGTGGAGAAGTATCAATTTAGTACAGAGCCTTTTTTTGTCTGTATATTGTTCTTTCATTGAAGCCAATACAGTTACCCGTGCGGACTAAGGGGGGTTTAAATGATAGTCAACGGACTGGGATTCTTACCAGTGGTTCTGGTGTGCCGATGATGACGGCGTGTCGCGGTCCCAGGGGTGAATGCGGCGCGCCGGCCGCCGATCCGCGCGCCCGGCTTTGTTCCGGGGTGGACGGTGAAGGAACGGGCGACCAGCTGACATCCGTCGCCAGGCCGTAAGGCGCCCCCCCCACAGCGAAATGGCCGGGTGACATGACAGCGGGCAGACCGAAGCCGAGTTTGGCGTGCGGGTCCGAGCCCTGCTGGCCACTGGCGACCAGGGGGTAGTGGGAGAGGGCGGCAGAGGGCACCAGTATGTAGGGCAGCGCCAGGGTGGGAACGCCGCTGGGAGGAAGTGCGAGACTGGCTGACGTCTGGCCAGCCGAGAGGAAGAAGTTGAGGCTGCTCAGACCTGGAGAAGATATAAGAGGGAAAACACATAAGTAAACACTTTCTGTGGATATTAATATGGACACAAGGTGACGAGCCCTATCGCGTGATTGGATAGAAGTGCGTGCCCTCGGCACACGCACAAAAAAACAAACACCAAAAACACAGGTGTGTTAATTAGCTGTTGAACTGCTGTGAAGAGAATCATTCCGTCTGATCTGTAGGCACTTGGGTGAGCATGTATAAAGTATAATGTCACTGCTGATAAATGTATAATGCGATCGCTGATGGTGGGCCGTGTCGCCATAGGAACACCCAGAGAAGATTCCAGCTGAGGTCGTGCCATCCACCGTCCTTTCCGCGAAGATCTCCACGAGTCAAAAACTATAGCTGTCTTGGTGAGCCTTCTTGATATTGTTTTTCTTTTGTTTGCATCCGATATCAACACATTGATTTTTGCGAGAATATTATTAGACCGGGTCTAATAACGCCGCGAGACCATTTTGTGGACACTCCGATTTTCAGGGAGCTGTATGTACCTGCATTGTTGGGTACATAGAGATAGTGCGACGGCTGGGCTGCCTCGCTGCCGTTGCTGCCACCTTGACTTTCGTCGCACGCTTTGGGGGGGCCTGCTGGGGGATTCGTAGCAATCTTGGTGGCACCAATTTGAGAACGCTGCCCTGCTTCCCAGTGAGATTCAGCCTTCACCTGGAGATAAAACAAACGCTAAGAATACATTTGACAGGATTGGATGGCGAGAACTTAAAGGAGGTTACACCAATTTTACGGCATTAGTCCTCAAAAATGTCCAATTTGGCAATCACTGTACTGATTAACATTCTCCGTGTCCAGCCCGCTCTGTCACTTAATTATGTAAAAGTGTGGCTGTCAATCTATTGTTATTTAAAAAAAAACACCATATCTTGAAAGATAGGAACAATGTCCTTTGTACATTAGAAATGTATCGGCACCATCGAATATCAGCCCACCTTGGCACAGTCCGACGACGCAGACATCGCCTTCTTTCTCACCGCCGCCTCCTCCTCTTCTCTGTCTTCCCTCCCCCTCTTCCTCCCCTCCTCAGGCTCCAACCTGGGTGACCTCTGACCCGCAGGCAGTGGACTAGGCTCGCCGGGCGGATGGTACAGCATGACCACCGAGGGCTGCGACAGACTGGGCAGGTAGGCCAAGCAGTGGGGT
Organism: Colistium nudipinnis; assembly: GCA_016785305.1. Taxonomy (NCBI): domain Eukaryota; kingdom Metazoa; phylum Chordata; class Actinopteri; order Pleuronectiformes; family Rhombosoleidae; genus Colistium; species Colistium nudipinnis. The sequence continues at coordinate 910,439 of JAFBJU010000242.1, read as the reverse complement.
GAGGAGGCAGAGGCGAGGAGGTACTCGGCGTGAGGTGTGGGGGGGCCGGGCTGGGTCGAGGACGAAGGTCGCTGGCCGCCGCTGTCGTGGGTGTGTGTCTGTGGCGCTGGAATGGTGCGATTACTGACGGAGAAACCAGAACAGATTTTTAAAAAATTAGCTGGATGTTTTCATGTTCAAAGCTTTGGGCAACGCATGGCAGCTGTGAAATGAATTAACGCAAACAGTGAATCAAGTTACATCTGGACTTTCTCAGAGTTTTATTCACGATAAAAATACATGCCATTGCACCTGCGCTTTTCTATAATAATAATAATAATAATACTTGACCAAATCCCATTCCGTGCTTCCTGTGGTACCGTGTTTTTTTTGTTTGTTTTGTTTTTATGGACCATGTAGTCCACATTCACCAGTGGCACTAGAAGCTTCTCACAACTCTCTTGCCGTTTTTTTTTTTACCTGGCCACCGCTTCCCCCAGTGACTTAAAAAAAAAAAATGTTTTATCCCAGCTTCATGTGTAAAATACCTCCTTTCATCACACACTTGCACGACCCGTTGTTAACCCTGAAAAACACTTAACCAGCCGCAGCCTCGGGGCAGCTGTGGCCTGGCCCCAAACAGGCCGATCGCAGTAATAACATGCACCAATGCGGACTGAGGCCGAGGAGGCCAGCGTGCACATTCTGGGCAGACAAGGTGGACCACTCTGCTCCACAGCGGTCCGCTCCTGTTACATGTAGCCTCGAGCTAAGCACATCAGCCAAATCAAACAGTCGCAGTGAGTTTGTAATATCATGCATGAGACACTGAGCTTTAACCTCCCCTCTCCTCATAACTGGTCGTAGGCTATTGCGGCCGTCATGTGAAACTGAGAAACGGACTTGCTCCACGCGAGTGTAACTGGGTGGCGACGCTCTGATGGCTTTCGACAAACAGCCACACAAACCACTTGCCTTTGCAACAGGCAGCCGCTGTGGATTCGCCTCCATAATGCCGATAGTCTTCCCCCGACAAAGGTTAGCGATACTGTGTGCAGTAAATTCACTGGCAGTAAATCTGAGGTTGCAGAGCTGTGTGCGCGTGTGTGTGTGCGCGCGCGCTCGCGTGTGCATTAACTCACTCGGAGCCTTTTCCAAACTGCAGTCGACACACTGCGTTGTTGCTCGTCTTTCTGGAATAGTCCAAGGGCTGATTTGGCAGACCTGGGGTGTGAAGAATAAACATGTCTGATTAAATAGGAACACGCAAATGACGAGACCACGCCGTTCCGGACATTGTGAACATCCAGGACATCTTACCCGTCAGCTCTGGCCGTGGGCTGCTGGGGGCAGAGTTGGCCTGCCGCCGGGCAGCCACAGGCGCCGGGGCGGCGCCGAACGAGGCGCGGCGCTCACCTCGGCTTTTTCGGAGCTCCTGAGTGGCGTCGGGACGCGCGGCCGCCACAGTGCAAGCGCTTCCTATAGGTATATGCTCTGTGTAAACATGACGGCAACGATGCCAAATGCGGTTATGCGTCTGATGGAAATGTTTGCTTAAAAAACGATTTTGTAGACATTCCTTCATTTCTTACCAGTATTTGCGGGGTTGTTGAATTGGACCTGGCCGAGCCACTTGAAGGCCGGCTTCCTGCCTCTCTCCTCGCGCACATGCACTTTCTTTATGAGGCCCAGGCTGGTCAGGACGTTGGCGATGTCGTACAGTCGCCGCACCTTAGCTAAATACATAGGGACTTCGTTTAGTTTCAGTAAAACGGACGATGTAACGAATGCAGGTCTCCGCATGGAAAGGAACCTGTTTTGCATTCTGGTCAGAGTTCGGCTCTCGGATAGCTTGTGGCGGTGCTGGGTGTCTTACTTTTGTACTTGCTGTGACTCGACGAGTCTTGACTTTCCTCGATGAGGATCTTCGCTGCCGCGTCCAGGGTAACCGTCTGAGTCTTGGACACGAGGAACAGCATGACGAATTTCTGGCTCATGATGCGCAGGGACTTGTCTTTCCTGTTGCCACCAGCTGCAAGCAGAATGGGCACATGCAGGGTCAGACTAGTAAAAATGAGTTGTGCTTGTCAAACAATTTCGCTTCAAGTTTAAATCGATGTAGAATGAACTTTTTTTTTATACCTCTAAAACTGAACAGACATGGCTGATGTATGAAAACTCAATGCATAAGGATCTTTGTGCATGCCACAGACTTTACTTTTAGTGCAACTACGATACAGCTTCTATGCCTTTTAGCCATAGAATGTAATTGTTGACTTGCGTGCCATAAACGTATGTAGAAATATGGATGTTCCTGCGTCAAGTTCATCTGCACGATAGTGACTGTCATGTTTCAGAATTACGGAGGTTGCGATTACTATCCGATGACTCAGAACTTTAGCAGCTGCACAGATTGACCTGAAATTATGAGCTTCCTATTCCTATTTAAATTAGATAGATTTAATATTATGGGGCATGATAAAATGGTCAACAGCTGCTGCTTCTACAAGGTCAGTTGCTGGGGGTTTATGTTGAACATCATCGAGCATTAAAATGGAGATTCATCTCTGACCTCTACTACAAAAACTAATTTGCCATATAGACAGCTCAAAATTCGCTGTGTTTAAACGTGCGGCCAGAACCTCCATCCTTTCTAGCTTGTACGTATTTGACATCCCGCAGCTGGATTACGAGGATTTACCTTTGCAGACTACCTTTGATATGACTGACACGATTTTGTACTGCCCAAATTCCGAAGTCAACGAACACACGCCCTCCACGACGAGTGTGCGTGCACGCAGGTCGTAGGATTGCTATAGAAACTAGGCCTGTAATCACCCCTGCAAATAATGACTGCAAGCGAACGCGGGGGTTAATTTGTGGCGGCTGCTCCTAAAATGAAACGTACCCTTGACTTTTTACATGTACAGCGTTTAAACTGACGCTCTTATCCTGGAGGTGCAACAATAAACCTTTATCATCTTTATCGCTGGCACTAAAGCAGTCGGCGGTAAAAGTGTGAAGATGCAGGGGTAAGAAAATAAGGAGCGCAATGGGGCCTGGCGGAGAAAGGAGGTCGCCTTTTGTTCGGGGGTGTGTGTGTTTTTTTTTTTTTTTCAAATCATAAACTCTCATTATAGGTCATTCGTTAAAAGTCTGTTCATTACCGCTGCCCGCGTCCCCTTCCCCTCCGTCGTCCTCGCGCCCCGGCCCGGCCTCCCTGGCCTCCGCGGCCAGCTCCATCTGGAGGTGGTAGCCCTGCAGCCGGCCCCTCCGCTGCAGCTCCTCCAGCGTGGCCTCCAGCTGCCGGCGCCCGTACCAGGTGTAGCTGTTCTTGGCCATGCGGCCGACGAACGCCAGGGACTCCAGCACGTTGACGATGTCGTAGATGCGCCGCCGCTCCACGCCTGATCAACGAGAGCCCGGGAGGGGGGGGGCGGAGAAGTTACTCGCACACTCTGGGGTAAAAAAAATACTCTTGCGTTTCAAGTCAAAGGGCAGTCGAACTGCAGTGCAGTCCTTCATTTCAATGAAGCGCTAAGCATTTGAATGAAAAGGTCTCCATAGCAACCGCCCCTAAGTCCACGGCACAGACATGAGCAGAGACAGGACGCCTACCCAGACTGGTTGCCACCTCGTCCAGGGAGATCCAAATTGGGCTCTGCGGTGGGGGATAATCCGGGTAGAGGGCCAGGAACTTTTGGCACAGTAGACCCAGGCTCTTCTGCTTCCTGCTCGGCTTTTTCTCCGCCTCATCCTCCTCGTCCACGGCTTCAAACTGGACAGGTGCATACATAGGAGTAGAGACATGATGACGATGATCAACCTGGGCCGTAAATTGCTTTCCTGCAATGCGTCCCCAAAGGCATCACTGAAGGATTCCCTCAGTGCGCCGGGGAAATTCTTTATCTTGAAAATTCAGCTGCTTACATAAGAGCGGACAAAAAGCGTTTATGTTTTTTCGACTTCAGAACCGTATAGAAATTCTGGGTTCCTCGGCGGGAGCATTTCCTCAATTTAAACTTATTACACGTCTACTTTTGAGATCTTTCATAACCAGCTGGTTTTTGATAGGGTGTCTTAGCTCCCGGCCTCTGCCGGAATTTCTCCTTTCACACACCTGACAAGAGTCTTCCACCTCCGCCTCTTCCGTCGCTGCCTCTGGACTTGCCGGCCGCTCCTTCTCGTTCTCTATGGGTCGGAAGAGCACCTTTCTCATCTCGCGGTCTCTGATGTCCGGACTCGCCGCGCTGATCAACATCTTCAGATTGGCCGTGGGTGTCCACGGGTCGGCCAGCACCGCGCGCTTGACGGGCGTGACGTGGGCCAGGTCGGCGCCGGCACCCTTTCTGTTGATCGGCGAGGGAGTGGCGGTGGACTCCGAGGATTTCAGAGGCGTAGCTCTTCTCCTCTCTGCGTAGATGTTTTCCTGTAATGCAGTTGCGTGATTGTTGGGTGTTTTTTTTGTTTGTTTGTTTGTTTTACAACATTTACCACGTGACGAGTTAGAGCTTGTGTTGAATAGAGTTTTACGACTGCGGGACTTGGATGGATTGTTTAAATTAGAAGATAGAGGTTTTGTAGTCATACAAAAAGTATGATCAACCATGCGCACTGCTTGTTGAAACTCTTCAAGGCCTTGCCTGGCCATTTATTCTAATCCGCAAACTTTTTTTTCACTGCAGAAATCTTGCTGTTGAAAGCCACATGCCCCCCCCCCCCCTCTCTCTCTCTTTCCAGCCCTTATCGTATTCTGTTTATCTCACTTGCATGCCATCGCACTACTTTGAACGTTTCTCTCATTCTAACCCGAGTGTCCGCGTCAAAGTCTGCCAACACTCCCGAGGTCTAGACCGCACCTAGGATCGCACAGTAGGCCACCTTACCTTTTGTTGCGTGTGCCCCCCATTTCCCTCCGTCCCCACCGGGAAACTTTTCCTGGGACTTGTGAGGTCTTTCAGTGCGAGACATTCGACTTCCATCGGGTGAGGCAGGGGGGGGGGGACTGCAGATGTAAAGTAAAACAAACATAGGGTTGATGACGCATAGAAAGGCAATAACCGAATTAGCGGGGCCGTGTTCTATTTTTCAAGCGGGGAGCATCGGTGACGTGCATGGAGTTTCAGCCTGAACAGAAACTCAGGCGAGGGTCCATCAGAATTTGGCGCAAAGCAAATCATCGAGCTAGCCCACCGCACGCTAACGACCCCCAACTCGGCCAACGGACAATCTGCAGTCCACACAACTGGTTATAATACAAACCATTCCATCTCAGCGTGTAGAGGGGCGAGTGTGTCGTTACGACACATTAATGAGTTGGGCTAATTCCCGTTAGTTACACAGGATGTAGCATCGGCGTTGTTACTGTGGTGAAGCCGCCCCGATTAGTCCAAACGAACATTTTAACTTTGTCTGAATGTGTGTGAAAGGGAATGGACCTATGACAGCGTGTGATTCGTTAGTAGCTGATCCTTGTTTGTTTGTTTTAATTCGCTGCTCAGCTCTCATGACTACAGATCGCAGTTCAGGGTTACAGTAAGGAAGCCAGTGGAGGGAAATGACGGTTCCTCACCGTTCTCTGCTGCTGGATAAAATGTCCCTGTGTTGCTCCGGCCCCAATTACAAAGTTGTCAGCGCGCGGATTCTCCTCACAAACATAGCACTGATTTTCCCTCCAGAGTCCAGTCCTGCCCGTCCTGTCTCTCCTGTCCTCTACACGTTCCTTGAGTGGTCGGCGAGGGGGGGGGGGCACGGTCTTCTGTCCCGGGGACACCGCAGCATCACCCGCTCAAGCTTGTTTTCTGGCGCTCTCCGGCATCTGGCCGACTCCAGCCAATCAGCGCGCCGGCTACGGGCGCCGTCACGCCGCTCTAGCCAGTCGGCGTCGCAGTGCTCGGGTACGCGCCTCGGCCGCAACCAATGGGCGGGAACGTCGACCACGCCTCAAGAGTTGTGTTGGCGCGGCAACCTGCGCGCCGTCCAGCACTCCGCGGGGACAGAGGTCTCACTCTGTAGCTGTTTCCGTGGGACAAGGCAGATGCAGGTAGTTTAATTTAGCATTGACACACAAATCTTACACAACTGGAAGCTAAAATGTGTGTAAGAAAGAACACTTAACTACAACATCAGCACTGTGTATTAGTTATAAATGGAGCTTGTTTCATAGTTATTACCATTTAATATACCCAAGCCTTATTTATTACAAGGTTAACAATCACAAGTTCGAAATTGACATCCAGTGCAAATGCCAGGGCAAGTAAGTACACGAACTGATCAAGTACCCCCCCCCCCCCAACAGAACAACACGTAACACTTTTCCATAATTCCAGTCATTCTAACTTCAACTTCCACTGTAGCCTATTAACCTTGCCAACTGCCAGATTTGATGAACCGGGGTTTGACTAGCTTGGAGAAGAAGAAGAAAAAACACTTATTAAAACCATTGATGCGCGTCAGCGTACTCCGACCAGTGACTCCTTCTTTTCTAAAGACGATCTTTAAGCACTCAGCTGTGATTTGGTTTGCCCCCTGCAGTGATAGTCCGCGCACCTACAGGGCACAGGCGTGGGACGTGGAGGAGGGGTGAGGTAGCCGTGGCGCTAATATAACCTGGCTCACGGCGCGAAAAGTTGTAGTCTGTGCGTGTGTGTGTGTGTGTGTGTGTGCGTGAGGGGAGGGAGGGGGGTGGGGTTTTCTGCAGACAGGGGCCGCCTGGCCTGCATGCAAACAGAGACTCTGTGGACTGGCCCCAAAATACACAAAATCTGCCCCCAAATGCAGATCTCAGCTAGACTTATGTTAACATTCGCTTGAAGTAAAGTAAATCTACCAATCTAGCACTTCATATTATTCTTTAATCAACATGCAAAAACTACTAGTACGACATGTACGGATGTCTTCAAAAATCTTCAACTACTGTAGTCCAGTCGTCTTTGAATCACTCTTGTTAAACTAATATTGCATATTTAAGTCTGGAAGAGCGTACGAGTGTGGATCCCTTTCTTTCTCACTGAGAGTTAAATTATGATTATGGAATATTTATTTATTGCCACAGATAACTCATTTTCCGAAACCTCTGGCTTGATCTTCCAATCAAATGGATACATGGTGAATGTTTCCTTAACATACGATTCTGACCGTTAGATGAATCCTTCGGCCATATAAGGACACTGGAGAGGTCGGCAGTTTTTAAATGTTCCATTTTTTTCATCTTCTAAGCGAACTCAAATCATATTGTTTGGTCTTTCCGTGCTAAGTTTATATTTGTGGCGCCCTTTGTACAAATGCTTTGTTGTTGTAATTAATTTGCACATCACACATCATTAATTTGAACATCAAACCAGCCAGAATGGCGGCATGTGTTTGTAACGCTCTGGCAGTCAGCCCTTGTGAAAGTGCCACTTTAGGGGTCTTTTAATAGCTGGTTCTCACTCGCTGTGAGGAGGAGCATTTAGAATAGATCGTGATAGTGAGAGAAGCAAAGAGATGTATGTTTTGCACGCTGTGCACATTTCGCCTAACCCTCACTGTTTTATGTCTTATGTTTGTCTTTCTTTGCGTTTGTGCATTTGAGTTCACAAAGCGTGTCGTGTCATTATGCTCCCCATTACCCACTACCCACATTCTTTGTTTGAATCAACCTGTGGCTGTAAACTACCCACATCAAGCAGTGTGAGAGCCTGAATCAAGAGGATTGAAATGAGCGGTGTTACCGGATTTGTTTGTCCATTGGTATAGTCTTGGCCCAGCTGCCTTTTTCTGCATTCCTTTTTTTTTTAGATTCCAGACAATGTTGCAATTCAATTCCTTTTTGACCCAGAAAAGCTCGAATTTTGTACAATTCCTTGCTCCTCTATTATCAGGATAACATGAACACCTGGTTATTCATGCGGTTATCCGGTCAGCCAATCACATGCCCTGCAGATACAGGTCAGGTTATGTTTGCATCAAAAGTCTGATTTGACCTCGACGTGAATGGGCTACAGCAGGGAACCACATTGTGGACAGTTGAAGGGTGGAAAAAATAGACGCTGAGGCAGCTGACACCCTGCAGGCAGACATTTACGTGACTTTCAATTTGCGTAAACGCATTATTGTTTAATGATGATTAGAGTGGTATTTATGTTATTTCCACAGAAACCACATAGACACCAATCTTAACCTCTGCAGCCTTCTTGTAAAACGCAAGAAACTGCTTTGTGTCCGATACGGTTCAGCGAGAACAACATCATAATATCATACCATCGTCAAGTTATACGAAGCCACCTCCAACATCATCAGTGTTCTGTTGATTCCTGTGTCCGAGTCAAGGCAATAGCAAGGGGGATGCGGCCAGGTGAAGCAGATATAGACGTTTTGACTGAAGTACCAAAAGAAAATCACTTATTTTGGACTTACAGTATCACAGAGCCATATTTTTTCGAGGATCAAACTTAGTAGTGATACTAAGAACGGGAAAAAAATCACACTTTGCCATGTGTGCGTGTCACACAATGTGGGTTTAATTTTCTTTCATTTTGCCATAATAGAACACACTGACATTAAGGAATAAAATCCGACATATAAAAAAGCAGTTTAGTAAAACCTGCATATCATTTCATCAATGGAGCAGCACAGGTTTTATTTCCCTACTCTTTCTTTTATATCAGTCTTGTGATATAAAAACTTCAGGTTTCCTTTTTTACTGCTCTCTAGTGCCCAAGACCCCCCCCCCCCCCAACACACACACACACACACACACACCTGGAGTGTCCCTCTTTGCTTCCCTCCCCTCCAAGTCCTAGGCGGTGCACCTCAGGACCCCCTCACACAGGGGCTCCACCCTTTTGTTTGTCTGATTGTATGTAATTAATGCATTTGCATACCTTATTTGAGTGCCGGGAAGGCATGTGTCGTGCAACCCTGTCCTCTTAAATGAACATTCACTGCATACTAAATGATTTAGCGTTTACACGTGTGGATGATCGATCACATGTTCTGTTGCAGGTCATATTTAAATGTGTATGTGCTGGCTGTGAAAGGGGCTCCTTTGTGTCTGCCTTATACTATTTCTGTGATGAGCTCATTGCAAAAGGAAAAAGTCCATATTTCTGGAATGTGTGAGACTATGGCAAGATCATTTGTTTTCTGCTGTGTAGATTATATTTGTGTGTCTACGCTCTAGATATTATTTGAGTTTCTCCTCACCAATAAATGTCAGTAATGAATACCTGCGGAAAAGTGCAAGCGATAACCTCTGTACGGTTTTAGCACCATATCATTAAAACTGCTTGTGCATGTTTGTGTGCGTGTGTATGTCAGAGGCTATTTTACATACATACATTTTCGATCCATTTTAGACTATAATCCAGTCAATGGACGACGACTGGTCCAATTGAGAAAAACAAATATTCTGGGTCACTGGTTAACATCAGGCAATTAATTAATTCTGCATAAAGTCCCCTGAGGTGACCTGTGATTGTGCCTGCGTGTGTGTGTGTGTGTGTGTGTGTGATCTTTTAAGCCGGGGCATGTTGCGACGTGTCCAAGTTGTGAGGTAGTCATCTGTAGCTGCTTGGGCCCCAACAGTCAAACATGACTCCCCTCCTCCTCATTTCACAGGTCTCTAACATTTGAATTGTCACAACACAGCTTTGTTTACTGGCCGGCTCTGATAGGCCAGCGACGGCTTTGTGAGTCCTAAGATACCAATCTGTCAAACAGTGCTGGCGGATTGGAGTGTCGTTTTCACTTGGCATGCAATGGTTGAGGGGCTGGGGGTCTCGAGTATCGAATTTTGAGTGTGACGCACCCTTCAGCTCAGAATAGTGCGTGGCACAACATATGTTGGTACCAGCAACAGTGCATATCAGATGCACAAAGCTCATTCGCTCACATTTATACTTTGCACTGAGAGATCCACAGCAACTCAACATTACACGCAATGAGAGCTCAAGGTCGGCATTCGGAGAACAAACAGGTGAACACAGCATGTACAAATGTGCGTTGGCAAATCGGAAACCCACCTTTGCCCCCTGCCGGTGTACTGGAGTAATCGCAAGTGTCCATTCATAATTTGGGAGCGTAACCATAACCGCAGCTTGCAATTTTCACACGGCACATATTTCCATATTTCCATCAAAATTGCGTCCGTGTGACTCGCACTGCATGCAACGGAGATTCAGGCTTTTGCAGCAATAACACCGCTCAAACGTCCCTGTCTGGCCAGAATAAAAAACGGTTGATCCTGCCCCCCGTGTCTCCTCCTGATTAATGGGACACTTGACAGCACCGCTCTCCTTGCCCTTGCGCCCCCCTTTGCTCCCTCTTACCCTCCAAAGCATTTTCTAATAGAGCGGGCGGAAGATCAGTGGCTCCGAGAAGACGCCAACGGTGTTTTGATGTCCTCTTACTCTGATGATATAAAGACGGACGTTTGATGGGATCACCTTGAAGCGTTTTAGTGTTGTTGTAATCTAAATGGGAAGGAAAGCCCCATTGAATTTTAAAATGTTCAGGTTTTTTTTGGTGATGCTGCCTTATCTTTCGCTGTTCGCCATGCTCATTCAAAGTAGAATTTTATACCTCGTCAGCATGCAGCAAGACTTTTTGGTAAATGTTCGAACTAATAGTTGTTTAAAAAAATGAAATGAAAGCAAATATTTTTCATCTCTTGATGAATGTTGGATTACCTTGATTTGATATATTTTTTAGATCATTGTATTTCATGGGCTATAGGGATTTCTGTGTTCAACTGTGTCAAAACCAAAACAAAATGCAGCATTGGAATACTTTTTTGATTGGTAGCAATGGAAAATTTCCGGTCAGCCCCAGAAACATAGACCTGTTTAAGAAGGAAACTGATTTTTTCCTTTTTTTAACGACCTCTTGTCCGCCCTGTTGTCCCTATGATTAATGGCTAACCCTTGATCAGTAAAACACACAGGACCCCGTCCCACCCCAGAACCCCTACCCCTATTACTGACGCACACGCACACGCACACACCTGATGACTTTAGTGCATCTTACGTCACCTGATGACTGTCTGTTGACAAGTGAAAAATGAAAATAGAATGGAAATTGACCGCCCCAAGTGCAAACTCCAAATGTAAACGCGATTGATTGGCCTGTTGTGGGTAGTGAACAAACGGAATGTAAACAGGAAGAAGACGCGGATTGATTCCAGGGTGGTGATCCCTGTGGTGCCACTGCACTGCAGCGGACTATGTGAAATTAATAAAAATGAGCTGTGCACAGGGGAGGTAACGATCCTCCGCTTCTGTCCTCTGTGGCCCCGAGGGACAGGTTTCCGCCACCTCCGGGGATACTCTGTAATATTATTTAGGATATTGCAAAATCGCAGCTTTACTTTTGGAAATGAGGCTGTCTATTTGTCAGTCATTGACCCAAGGTTTGGATAGAAATACTGTATGTCACGAGCGTTTATATTCACGGGCCTGTTGCAATCAGATACCTTTTCAGAGGGAAGTCATTCAAACCCACGGTACAACTCAGTAGAGGCCACGAGCGTTAGTTATTGTCATATTGGCACTTTTCCTATCGGTTGGTCTCTACGAGGAGGACAGGGGGGACTGATTGCTGAGAGAGGATACATTATTCCGGATGAATGGTTCTAATGGCAAATAAACTAGTTGATGTCCCCGAGGCGTCTTCCGTCAAACGCCGGCCTCCACTTGAGCGAGAATGACAACGCCTCGTCATCTCTTCGTCTGCACGACGCCGGGATTTGATTTCACCTGGCATGCAGGACGCAAACAATATCGGGGGGGGGGGAAACCAATTTGGTGCAATTTGGCATCAAGCTGGCCAGACAGCTGCTTGTTAGGGTTTGTGTGTGCGTGCGTGCGTGCGTGCACAATTACTCTACAGGGTCTCCATTCTGAATCCCACTCACCAGCAGCTGCTTTCACTAAGGTGGTTTTGTGTTATATTTCCACGTAGTTTGTTTGTTTTTATTTATCGCAAGGTCTTGCGCTCGTAATTTTGTTCAAAAAAATGCATGATGTGGTTCTGCAATTTGTTTTACCTGTGTCTAATGTTGGCGCCACTCGTGGATGCTTAAACCTGCAGTACAATTCATTGTGTGCACAAAATATACTCACTGGCCTAGTGCATGGATTCTGACCAGGTAGTGGTGTTGCATTGTCCACACAACGTCTGCTTCTTTGCTCAGTGGATTTTTAAGAAATGCAACTACGTCACCTGTAATAAAATTAAAAAAACACGCCTTCTTCTGCACGCAAAGGTATTTTCACACGTTTAATTTTGCGCTCAGACATGTGGAGCTTTGTGGAGAGGTATAATCAGACGAAGTCATTTAAACAGAGTAGGTGCAGTGTGTGTGTATGTGTGTCAGTGGGGGCGATAATCGGTCTTTTATTTGTCAATGTACTTCAGACCTTCAATCTGGTTCCCATTTCCAGGCGGAAGTCGTCGCCATTATCTTCACATATGATGTGTTAAAAAGAAATGTGCGCTATTGGTTCAAAATAGAAAGCCCTATGGTACAACATAGATACAAACTTTGGCAAATTCATAAATTAAGATATTGGTGGTGTTTTTCTTTTTCTAGCTGTTGAATCCATATCCCAATCTCTGATATTATTTGAATCACTCTGCCCTCTAGTGTTCACCTTTAGTTGCACAGAGAGAAAACATGGCAAATAATTGTTTTTTTTAGATGAAAAGGTCGGGTGCCTCACATCAGTGATGGAAGCTGCAAGTTTACACTTGCCATTGTCAGGCCACCTCGACCCCTTGACCTCCCCTCTCCCGTTTTAAATGTGCCTCGTGTGGAATGCTTAATTTTTAGTCTCATGTCTTCTACAGTGTCATACACAGATAAGTGAGATATTCAATGTCCACCATTGATCATCTCATGTCGTTGCTACAGCGGAGGTGCGTTCGTGCATGCCCGTGTGCACGTGCGGGCGGCCATTGCAGCTACAATCAGTGGTTCTGCAGAGGTATTTGATCAATTATTGTTTGTATTTGCATGGCAATTAATACCTGTAAGTGGTTGAGTGGCTATCTGCTGGCATGTTTTGCAGGTATTAGACAAAGCGGGCAGAGGCGGATTTCCCTCTGTGTGTCACTAATATCAAATTAAAACGGACATTTAACCACAGCGAATGCCGAAGGCTTGCTTTTAATGAAGTGACTTCCAAACCTTTGATTTTGGTGTGCTGCAGCTTCTCACGTGACCTGAGCACGGAATCCAGCTCGAAAGATGTTTTTCTCGTGTAACGTGATAGAAATTGAATTCTGAGGCGCTTTGTTCACGCCTCGATGCCTGGACTGGCGTTACGGCTTTTGTAAGCTACACCTGGCGGTAGAATGTCAAAAATAATACCTGTGCCCCGACATTATGCCACGTACTAAATGTTTTGTTTCATGGCAGCTACCATACACCAACATGCGGTGTGTTTCGTGGCAGCAGTTTAAAAGTGACTGCAGCGTTTCAACTAGTAACTTTATTTGAAAGTAGTACCGCCACTAAGTTCTCAGTTCACCGATGGCAGCCGGGGGTTTTTCTATCATCCATCAGCTTTTGTCAAACCAAAGATCAGAAATTGTTGCAGACTACAGTCATTCTTGATGATACAATAGACTTTTGTGACACACTTAACTGGTTATTGCAGATGTCACGTTCAGTCATAAGTCACAAGTAAGAGGACAGACAGGTCATTGGGCGTGTGGGCGTGTGTGCGCGTGCGCGCGCGTATGTGACTGAAAGAGAAGCAAATCTGTTTTATGTAACTTAAGGGCATAGGTTGGGTTTCGTATTTTCTGGGATTCTCTTTTTTTTTTTTTTCACTTGGCCTCAATGACTTTGGCTAATGATATGCTCCCGTGTGCAGGCATGCACGCCCACGCGCGCGCATACAATGAGCCATTTGGATGCACAACAACAATCTTGATTTGATCATTTTTAAGAAAAAGATGCAGCGTTAACCTTGGGGCATTCTTGCCTTCTTGTTGCCTCGAAACAATCTCCCCGGGCAGGTTCAGTTTCTGCACTGGGCAGGCTGTTCTCGGAAAACAGCGAGGCAACTTACCAAATAAAAAAATATGTACTTTGTTACTTCCTCCTCCGTATACCTGTCTAACAGCATAGCTTTGAAAACAGAACACTGTCACTCAAGATTCAACAGGTGTATATATATTTTCGGGAAATCAAAGCATGTAAATAATTGTTTTTTTAATTTTTCAACACCTTTGCGTTCACATGAAAGGAAAATTGTGGAAGAAAATCTGAGAGAATAGAGGATGGAGGAGTTGGGTGACCTTTGTGGAGTGGGTCTCCCACTTCAGGTCGCTGGTCGTGATGGTGGTGCCCAGAAACTTGACAGAGACCACCACTTTGGTTGAACGGTTGTAGTACTGATGTGGAGTGGGGGGTGCGCGGGGGTGAGTGTTCCACCGTGTTGTCCACGTTGAGCTCCAGGCTTTTGGTTGTACACCACGCCGTCCACTGGGACACCGTGCTCCTGTGGGCCGTCTCGTCGCTGTTCTTGATGAGGCCCAGGATGTTTTTTTATCGAAAATAAAAGAAGGCGATACTGGAAAAACTTTGGGGACCAGAAGGGGCAGCTGGCCAGTAGGGTGCGCTAAGGCCCCCGCCCCATACATAACAATCACAGAAACCCCACAGGGGCCTTGATTACTTCTTTATGTATAAATGTGTGTGTGTTTTACACATAATATACTTGACTACACACACGCTCAAAACACACACATCATATATCTCTGTCCTGATATACTTTGGCTGTGTGTGTGTTGGCATAGTTGCGTACTTGGCACAGCCTCTAGTGCAGGGCTGAGACTGTGGGGATAGGGAGGGCCACAAAAAAAATGCGTCCTCGCAACGAGAGAGGCCACATTGTGACCATGCACTTCCACCAGTAGCATACTATAACGCCATCGTTGAATTAGCCAACTATAGCAACTCAGGCATGAGGGTAAGGTTCAAGCCGTTTGATAACTTATGATGTCATTAAAAAGCACAACACTATTCTGGAGGATTTATGGACGTGCCCGCGTGCCATACCTGCTCCGCAGTCTCTATTAAGTGAGTCCGTTCACCGATAAATAGACGGCTGTAGCGCTGCCTGGTAAAATTTAGGGTCAAGATAGTCGGACAAGAGGCCAAGCGGGACAGCCAGTCGTGGAGACAAAAAACACAAAGGGGGGGGGGGGGGGGGGGGTGGAGACAAAGGGGGGGGGGGGGGGGGGGGGTCGAATCGGGAACTGTTGCTGCTCAAGGAGTGGTCCAATGATAACTCTGCCCCGATTCTAAGCTGCATCCGGATAATTCTGTATTAATGATTGTGTAACATCAAACAGCATAATGTTCTGATAGATCAAAAGTCAGTGTCCCTGTGAAGGGATTAATGGCCACAAGCGGCCCGCTCATTGCTTCATAATAATCTGACAATCATCTCACTAGACACCATTACCCTTCTCCTTTGCATACCAGCTATTATCACCAACAATGATCGAGTCTCGCTCCGTCTGTACGGTCAACAAAAATGTTTTCCTCCCTTTTTGGATTCAGACTGATTTAATCCTGGTGTCACCGCGAGAAACGGCCGCTGGACCATTTCGGTTTTGCCAGAGGACCGTTTGTAGGGAAGTGTGCCACCGCAAAATGATTTGGTCGAGAACAAACGCACAGCTGTGTCACCCGCCAGTACAGCTCCCCTGTGTGCAACTCCGTAGCGAAAGTTACTTGGAGCAGAAAGGAGTACGGCCACTCATTTCTCGTCAGCCAGGAGGAAGTAGAATTTGAAAGACAAGGCGAGCCAGTTTAACAACGTAAAAAAAAACGGCCACCATGTTTGTGTTTTAAACCCAATCTATAGTGGCCTCAAAGTTCACCTGGTAGAGTGCGTCTGTTAAAATACACACTATAGTCGGACCAAAACTGCCTTTTTGTGTGATGGCTTTACAAAATGCTGTTTTGAAGGTATATTTGAAGGTGCTGGTTTGAAGAGATGAATATATAAAAATAAAAAAAAATCGGATCCAGAGAAAACAAAAAAATGCTCGAAAAATGAATGCACTCAATCCGTGCCTCGCCACAACAACAACAAAAAAACAAACAGTCAAGAATCACCAATGCCGGCCAGATTCTCCAGACAGTTTTTTTCTTCTTCTTTACATTAAAAGTAATGTTTGCCTTGATGCTTAAGAGTTTCGCCATACTAATTTGCATGTTCATCACGGTAATCAGCATGGGTTAATACCAAAGGAAAGATCTTTTTGTTTTATTTCTTTTTTCTTATTTCTTTTTTTCCCATCGTCCGATGCCGCCGAGTGGATGCGCCACATCCGCCCCATGAGCGAACGATTCTCATGTTTTATGTGCTGTCCAAGTTTAGACAAGGTCTCTTTCAGTTTTACAGAAATACTGGCTCAACGAGATGTTTCGCATGCTTGGCGAGGCAGCGTTTCCCAGCAAGGGAAGATAGATCCGCCAGCTCGCGAGATCCGTGGCGTCCAAGCCGACGAAAACCGGCGCAGGTCGCTGACCTGCCACAACAACAACAACGGCGGCGGTCCACGCCCCTGCCAAACGGGGACAGCATAGGGTTTGGGACAGCGGCCGTGGACACACTCTCTCTCCCTCGTCCTCTGCCGCTCTTTGCCAGAGGGCATTCATACTTGATTGTTGAACTCCCAGAGGCCTCTGGACATTAGGAACAATGTTTATCTTCATTGCTGAGGAGGAGGTGATGCATATCTTGCGCTGCCATTGATGCTGACTTGCTACACCCCCCCCCCCCTGTCCCCCACGCTGTCATTCAACAAAAATCGACTCAACGCAATGAAATGCGATATTCACAAAAGAGTGAGGCGTGTCGATTTTTTTTGTTTTGGTTATCAGTAAGCAGATACCAAAGCGCACGTTTATAGTTACGATTGAGTTGACAGTTGAGTGCACAACAAGTTTAGGTGAATCACACCACCCCTGGTGTATTTTGTGTGTGTGTGTGTTTTTTTTTTAAATGGCATCGTATATTATTCTTTTTTTTTCTTTTTTTCTTACGACTGTCACTTTTTTTTTAATATCACCACTCAGTTCAATAATTCGTTCTTGCCACAAGTAAAGATCTTGCCCGTCATAAACTTTTGAGCCTAACACAACCGTAACCTTTATTTCTAAAGATACTCCGTGCGAGGGTTAGGTTGTCAGTATAGTGTGCGTTTGCAGATATAGTGCTAAAATTCCAACAAACATTGGTGGTTTAATCTTCTCTTTTTTTGTCTTCTTTATTTTTTAAAGCCTGCTATTCTAAATACCATCCTTTTGATAACACACGTGCCATCAGTTGAAGACTCGCCTTTTACTGTAACACCGTGCACGCTCATACGCACGCACGCGCACACACACACACACACAGTATCCTTTGTTAATATGCACAATACAAGGGTGCTGCATGTATTCTCAAAATACTCCACTAAGTAAAGACAAATATAGGCATTGCACTGTGTGTATTTGTCATGAAACACGCAAGCAGAATCCTTTTAACATAACGCCTTGGAATGATTTACTTATTATTATATACTTAATAATATAGCTTTGAACAGAAAAGCTTCTAATTAAAAATTGCAAAGGGAAACAAGATTTGCGTGGATTAGGGTTTGAAGGGGCCAGTGCCAAGATTAGAAAAAATGGCAACAAGTCCACGCCCTGCACACCTTGTTTGTTTTTTTCTAATTGGACGATCTCAAAAAATGATATGCAAGAATTCAACTAATTGCTTCCTCATTCAAATCACCGGCGGAACCAGATCGGGCCAAGACGGGAGGTGCGTGAAGAGTATATAAGGCGCGCACAGGGACCCACGCAGGTCAGCAGCTCCACACTCTTCGAGAGCTTCGAACCCCCGAGCGGATCAGACTGTGGATGAGACTTCGCACACAGAGACAAGATGAAAGTCGTCGCGGCCTTCCTGCTGGTGCTGTGCAGCCTGGCCGTCATCCATGGTGATTCCCTGTCGGACGAATTTATTCCACGATTCCACAAAATGTTGAAAAGATGAAATACCTATGTTATTTATTTGTGTTTCTTCGACAGGATCTAATGCTGCATCATCATGGAACTGCAAAGAGGGTCCCAGGATGACCGGTGCCCGACAGGTTGATGCCGGAATGGGACAAGTGGTTGCAACCGACAGGTACTCACGATCCTATTTCCTGAGCGGATCCTCCTGGTACAGACTGGGCACACTCAGCATGAAGCACGTCACCGTGGGACCTGCGGGACTCTGGGCAACCGACCGCAGCAACAAGGTGTACAAATACGTGGCTGGAAACTTCAGACTAGCCAACGGTAACTCATTTTTGCCGTCTTTCAAATTCACAAATGCATTTTGTGTCCTCGTTGATTGTGCGTTTTTCCCTACTGCATGCCATATTAGTGCAGGTGCAGTGCAATACTCACAGTGGCTCAACAAAAGCGTGGACCAACGCGACTCCAAATGTTGTATGTTGTATGTACTGTGCACACGGTGGACAGGTGCAAATGGCATGTGACTGATTGTAATTCGGTACCCAACTTGTCTTCAGGTCGGTACATAATGCAGGTGGATGCCGGCGGTGACGGTCAGCTTGTTGGCGTATCAAACACCTATTACCAACAGTGCCTGAGAGAATCCTATACCCTGGCCTTTGCTGGAGTGGGCTCTGTGTCTTGGAGTCAGTATTCAAGAAAGATGAGGTACTACAGCTGCGGCCCCTTGTACGGGTGCTGGGGAGTCGACTCGAGCTACAATGTCTTCGTCACAAGGGTACGCCGCTGAAGCGTCATTTTACAAATCCTATTATGTGGTCGAGTACGGCACGATGACGGCATGTATGTGTGTTTGTTTTTACGACAGTATGTGACACCGACCTCCTGTGGCTCTAGTGGCTGGTTGAATGTGGGAGGTCTTAAAATGAAAATGATCGAAGTGGCGACCAACGGATATGTTTTTGGAGTGACGACTACTGGCCTGGTGTACCAAAGGTGAGCCACCTAAATATGTTCCTACTGTGTGTCTAGTGTGTGTGACACATGTAACAAGAAGAGCAGCTCGGTATCCCAGACGCGTATTGGTCTTCAAAAGTGTCGCACCTTATTCCTGTGCATGAATTGAAAGAAGTCAAGTCGATACAACTGCGATGGTGTGATTAATATTAATATAATAATATATATATATATATAATAAAATAATAATATATAATAATATTAATAATAATTAATATTCCTTGCGGATGAGGCCTGCAGCTTGTACTTTGGACATGAAGTGTGAATCATTATTTCTAATTCCAGCCTTTATTAAGGTCTACCCATCCACACGTGCGGTGGAGCCCAAAATCTCATGTTCTGCCCGTGAAAACGCAAATGTTAAGAGGACGGTTTCACAGGTTCCTCTGACTCCTCTCTCCACAGAACTGGCATCACGAGCTCTGCTAGACAAGGCCGGGCATGGGTCCAGGTCCCAATGTGCATGCCAGTCCAACACGTGTCCTACGACCTGGGCCAGCTTTGGGTGGTGAGCACTTCCGGTTCGCTCATGCAGTGCTCAAAGTAATGTAGTTTGCGGGGCAGGTGTTAGTTAGTGCGCACCAATCTCTGCGTGACATCCCTTTAGAGTTCTATCCTTTCTTTGGATCCTTCAGTGCACACAGTTGATACGTGATTAACATTTGATTTATTTCCTTTACATAAACACTCGGGCGTAACTATGCATTCATCTTCTCAATGCCAGACTACTGCCAATTTGGCAAGTCGTCAATCACCCAGATTGATTTGTGCTTGTGTTAAGGTTCCTCCTAAATGATCTCAAGTGATGCAGCAATACTGTCCATGTCATTGCGCCCCCCCCCAAATAAATAAATACATGAAAAAAATCTGAAAGATGAAACAAACAAATGCCAGTAACTGATGTGCATGTGCATGCATCAGGATAAATTGATCATTTTCGAAAAAATTCCCCAGCATGTATAACTTCTTCCCATGAGCTGGTGAACTGTCTACTATGTTAATAAATAATCCTTCAAGCATTTTAACCTGTCTTCTGTCATGCAGTATCTAACTGTTTGTAATGCTGAGTGTGTCTTCTTAAAGGAAGAAAATGGTAAAATCATGCAGGTCAAAAACAGAATGTGGAAAAAGACTCGATTTGTCTGGTTTTTTTCCACTGCTCCATGCTCGAGTCAGAAACGCTTTTGATGAACGTGCCTTTCAGTGGCAGAGCGGCGTTTGGGTGTCACAGGTTTTTCTTTTTCAATTCCAAACTCTACCTCCATGTAGGTATTTGGCGCACGTTTAGGTTTTGAGAAGTCCCGAAGCCGGCCTTTCATTTTAAGCATTGGGAGAATGTGATTGGAAAAAAAACAATGGTGACATTACAGGTTATGCACTGTGTGTGTGTGTGTGCGTGTGCGTGTGCGTGTGTGCGTGTGCGTGCGTGTGCGTGTGTGTGTGTGTGTGTTTTTTTTTTATCTCAGAGTTATCGGGAACTGCCACTGTGACCCGATCAAATGTGGTGTACCCTGAACTTGTGTACGTTATATACTTACATATAATAGATGCTTAAGTGCACTCAGGCATTAATGTTCTCAAAAAAAAATGTTTAAGGTGTTGCATCAACTGACAGTTTTCTCCACCCCTCCCCTGAGCTGCGACTGTCCAACAATCATGGGCAGGTGCTTGCTTTGCATGTTGAAGTGGTGTGCGTGCAGAAAGCGCATTTGCTGGGAAACAGTTTGGAGTCCCTCTAGAAACCCCCGATCCAAAAAGTTAAACCGGTGTAAGGCGCGTTCAATCGCACATAATTGAATTGAAGTGGTTATTTTAGAGCCAGGTGGTAGTGGGTAGTGGCCTAGTGGACGAGGGAGACAGGCATCGGACCAGAGAGTTGCCGGTTCGAGGCCCAGTCGTGGCGGTCTCCATCCGGAAGGACGCACGAACCCCCGCCACTAACGAAAAGAGACGCCACCTCGAATGCCCTTGAGCACGGCACTTACCCCATCTGCTCCCCGGACGCTCTCAGCTGTCCACTGCTCTGTGGCCTTGCGTGCGCCACAGATGGGTCAAATGCAGAGGTCAAATTCCCCCCCGACGTGTGTGTGTTTGCATTCAAATTATAGATGTGAAGATGGGCTAACAATGCCATTTGCACCTCATTCGGGGCTCCTCTGCGAAATATGACACGATCCCAACGTATTTGGAAGACGCCAGCGGCTCAAAGAGTGCCTCAAGCGTATTCCAACAGAGCGTTTTTTTGTTTTTTTTTAACAGAGTCAAACAGGACCAACCAACAAAAAAAACATGAAACTCTTATTTTTCCTCCTCGCTTCCAAGAATAAGCTGAAGAACCGGTTTTGGCTGTCAATCAACGTCGATATACACTATATAAGCATCATAACCACACTGGATCGCAAGTCAGCAGCTCCACGGGGAGAGAAGAGAAGGCCACCCGGAGAATCAGACTCGCAAGCACAGACACAACATGAAAGTCGCTGCAGCCTTCGTGCTGGCGCTGTGCTACCTGGCTGTCAGTCATGGTAAGTCACTGTCGGGGCATGGGTTTATTTTTTGATTTACATTTATCTCCGAATATTTGTCAGAAGTCTTTCGGACGGAAACGATTTCAACTTTGGTCGGGCAAAAGGCATGTCATGTATCCACTGACCCCCCCGATTTCGCTGTCTCCGCAGCATGGAACTGCAAAGAGGGTCCCAGGATGACCGGTGCCCAACAGGTTGATGCCGGAATGGGACAAGTGGTTGCAACCGACAGGTACTCACGATCCTATTTCCTGAGCGGATCCTCCTGGTACAGACTGGGCACACTCAGCATGAAGCACGTCACCGTGGGACCTGCGGGACTCTGGGCAACCGACCGCAGCAACAAGGTGTACAAATACGTGGCTGGAAACTTCAGACTAGCCAACGGTAACTCCTTTTTGCCGTCTTTCAAATTCACAAATGCATTTTGTGTCCTCGTTGATTGTGCGTTTTTCCCTACTGCATGCCATATTAGTGCAGGTGCAGTGCAATACTCACAGTGGCTCAACAAAAGCGTGGACCAACGCGACTCCAAATGTTGTATGTGTTGTATGTTGTATGTACTGTGCACACGGTGGACAGGTGCAAATGGCATGTGACTGATTGTAATTCGGTACCCAACTTGTCTTCAGGTCGGTACATAATGCAGGTGGATGCCGGCGGTGACGGTCAGCTTGTTGGCGTATCAAACACCTATTACCAACAGTGCCTGAGAGAATCCTATACCCTGGCCTTTGCTGGAGTGGGCTCTGTGTCTTGGAGTCAGTATTCAAGAAGGATGAGGTACTACAGCTGCGGCCCCTTGTACGGGTGCTGGGGAGTCGACTCGAGCTACAATGTCTTCGTCACAAGGGTACGCCGCTGAAGCGTCATTTTACAAATCCTATTATGTGGTCGAGTACGGCACGATGACGGCATGTATGTGTGTTTGTTTTTACGACAGTATGTGACACCGACCTCCTGTGGCTCTAGTGGCTGGTTGAATGTGGGAGGTCTTAAAATGAAAATGATCGAAGTGGCGACCAACGGATATGTTTTTGGAGTGACGACTACTGGCCTGGTGTACCAAAGGTGAGCCACCTAAATATGTTCCTACTGTGTGTCTAGTGTGTGTGACACATGTAACAAGAAGAGCAGCTCGGTATCCCAGACGCGTATTGGTCTTCAAAAGTGTCGCACCTTATTCCTGTGCATGAATTGAAAGAAGTCAAGTCGATACAACTGCGATGGTGTGATTAATATTAATATAATAATATATATATATATATAATAATATAATAATATATAATAATATTAATAATAATTAATATTCCTTGCGGATGAGGCCTGCAGCTTGTACTTTGGACATGAAGTGTGAATCATTATTTCTAATTCCAGCCTTTATTAAGGTCTACCCATCCACACGTGCGGTGGAGCCCAAAATCTCATGTTCTGCCCGTGAAAACGCAAATGTTAAGAGGACGGTTTCACAGGTTCCTCCGACTCCTCTCTCCACAGAACTGGCATCACGAGCTCTGCTAGACAAGGCCGGGCATGGGTCCAGGTCCCAATGTGCATGCCAATCCAACACGTGTCCTACGACCTGGGCCAGCTTTGGGTGGTGAGCACTTCCGGTTTGCTCATGCAGTGCTCAAAGTAATGTAGTTTGCGGGGCAGGTGTTAGTTAGTGCGCACCAATCTCTGCGTGACATCCCTTTAGAGTTCTATCCTTTCTTTGGATCCTTCAGTGCACACAGTTGATAAATACTGATAAATAAATACTCAACAAATTGACATTTTTTCTATAATTCCCCAGCATGTATAACCTCTTCCTATCAGTTGGTGAACTTTCTACTATGTGAATAAATAATCATTCAAGCAATTTCATCTGACCCCTGTCATGCAGTATGTAAATATTTCTGATGCTGGGATGTCGTCTTAAAGTAAGAAAAAGGTAATGTCTTGTGTCTACAGAGGAAGACAAACTCTGAAAAACACAAATTTATCTGGTTTCCCAACACCTCAATTCTCAAATCATATATAAAAATATATATATACCCATACTTAAGCGTATTCAGGCATTAAGGTGCATGGATTTGTTGTTTTCATTTATCTCTTTATTAAACTACTGCTTATTTGGGGATAAATAAACATTGATTAGCATGAAGGCTTCGAGAAAATAAAAAATGAGAGCAGCAAATGTAAAATTGTTCACGCCATGACTCCATAACTTTGCCGAGCATCACGACCCCCTCGCAGCCACAAGTGGTTGTTCAATCTGTTGACCTCCGAGACCACCTGTCAGCATGGCCATAAGTGTACCGTGTACTAATTCCATTACAACCATCAACGTGTTGATTAAAGCTGCGAGGACACGCTCCCACTCACTGACCTAAAACATGAAAGATTTACATAAAATATCATAAAATAGAATAAAACAGGTCAATAAATGAATGCACAAATGGCTAAATACAAATAAAATAACCCACTGGCCATGCAGATTTTACATTTATATGTGTATGTGTATAAGAACACGTATGTGTCAATGTATGAAGGTGAAATATGTATAATATACGTGATGTGTGTGGGTATCATCTCGAACTGGTTTCCTCTCCACACACAGCAGGCCGGATGTGGTGTGCAACACTGCCACCTCGTGTCCGGCCGAGGGGCTGCGCTCGCGCCGCTGACGGGCTCGTGCAGGCTGCAGCCTCCACGAGGCCCCCTCCCTCCCTACCTCCCTCCCTCCCCTTCCTCCGCCTCTCAGCCTGCTCACACCTTCGCCCACCGGCTTCATTCCCGGGTTGGACGGCCCCGTCCTCTCTTTCAGGAGAGCTTCGCCGGCTTGTTTTGTTTGCTTGTTTGTTTGTTTTCGTCGCTGTGTTTTGTTATAAAAAAAACTAACAAACAACCGTCTGCTCGCGCGTGTGAGGAATGGAAGAGCTGTGCTGAGGAAGAAGAAGAAGAAGAAGAAGAAGGAAAAGAGGAGACACAGCGCGAGCCTCCCTCCTTCGGCAGCTACACGCCAGGTGAGAAGCAATTTGTCATCAATTTGCTGTGGCAAACGTGTGGCGCTTTTCGCCACCGGCACGCTGTGTGTCGCCGTGTGTGTGTGTGTGTGCGCGTGTGTGTGTGCGTGCGCGTGCCGGGCGCCCAGAAGGGGCTCGCGCGGATGTTTGTAAATGCACCCACTTGATGCAAATGAGTGTGTTGGCTCGGTTGTTGGATGCAAATATATAAATGCTCTCGTGCGAGGTGCTGTCAGATCAACAGGGCGGATTTTCACTGATCAATTCTTTGGGAAGCCACGCGCCTCCACATAATTAAAGCTAATGGGCTACAGCTGACTATCTCTCCTTTTTTTTTTAAGCACCAGTTTCATTCATACCTCATTAAAATTGTTAAACTTGATCACCGTGGAAAGACCAAAACGTGAGGAGCATGAAACGAATCTGGTGCATTAGGAATTTGACCGTCCAATTTGATTTAATTTCATTTTTTTTTTCGGTGGCGTCTGTTCGCCCCTGATGATGACAAACTTTACCGTGAAGCTGCTGTGGACGTGCACTCCCAGACAGCAGAGACAGCCTCATCCATCACACTGCCCCTGCGCTTCTTCTGTAACGTCTGGATAGTGCCTTTCAGGATGTGGGTGCTCCTCGGTTTTTATCACTTATGTCACTGAGATATTACCTTGGAGGGGGGGGTCTGCATTGTCTGGGGTCTGCTTTTATGAGAGGCGCATGTGGATCAGGGCTCATCCTGATCTATTTAGTGTCACTCACTGCCTGCTCTCGTGCATGAAACAGTTTTAAATAATAGATGGCTGAATAGATTCTTGCAGCAACAATGTTTGGCATTACGAGGCTGCAAAAAAAGTTTTCAATTTTTCTTTCACCTTACCAAACAATCAATGTCTAAAATGGATGGAAAGTCAAATAAAACAAACAAACTTGTAAACAAACTTTAAATGCTTGTGCAGTTATAGTGTCTTTTTTGTGCGTCGGTGTTGCCCATTCCTTCAGCTTGTTTGGTGCCCTTGTCATGTTATACCTTTTTTAATTAGCTCCAGACAATAATAACCGCTTCTGTTTTGCCCTAATTGAATTACACACCCAAGTCAGGCGCACCAATTATTTCCTTGATGGGGTAACAAGTGAGATGCCGCGGCATCTGGTGTCCCTGTCCCACAGGACCAGCGTGAGGCCATAGCTGGCCGTGGGCCCATTGACGGCCTTAAGCCCCTCGCTCATTCAAGCGGAAGCCGCAGAATTGAGAGGGCTCGGGATTCCATCCCCAAGGAATACTAATAACCCCGCCACTGAGATTTGTCTTAAGCCTGGCTCATGGACAGCCCAGTGGGCAGGCGTGGTGGCGCCCCAGGACTCTGACTGCCGTCGTGTTGGGTTGGGTCTGGTAGGGCGGACGGGCCACTTTCATTATCCAGAGAGCAGTCATTAACTGGTGAATGCTGGTCTGAAGATCAGAGGTAGGCTGTGTGATTGCTGTTTTTTTTTTTTTTCCTTCCGGTGCTTTAGACACCGTCGTATCTCGGTGCGGTGCTTTTGGTCTTCTAAGTGCACATTTTGTTATTAGGAGGACCTGCTTTGGCACTTTACAGACTCTGGCCATCAGCCGCTGGTTTAACCGTGGCTTTAACGACTATGCTTTTTGCCCCAGCGCTATACATTTCCCATATTGCAATTTGCATTACCAATGTAAATGACAGAAAATCACATTGCATTTGGACGTGGCCTTGAGTTTGAACCGCAGTGGAGCCGTGACAAAGGTCCTCTCCATCTTCTTAACTTTAATTTGATGGTAGTTCATTTTCTCTCAAAACAATTCGGCATTCACCAACTTGGTGGGGTATTACATTTTTGGAACTTCTCGGCACAGACTGAAATTAAGGTCTCAAGGTCTGAGTCCAGGATGTTTGCCACAAATGCCTGGGTTTTTCAAACATTTGCGGAACCACTGTGAGGCTGTTGTTTGAAATGAGGAGGGCACGCTGAGGTGCGGGGCGGGCTTTGTGTAGCCGGCTGGACAGTTCATTGCGGTTGATTGTGAGCAGTCGGCTGCGAGCCCCGAAGGGCTCGACCCCCATCTCCAGCGTCGGCCTTTCCAATTCAGCCCTCCATCCCATCGTCTGCTCCTGCCTGCGCGGCTTTGATTGGAACTCGCGGCAATGCTCTACCACTGTTGCGCTCTATTTTTTCTTCCTCTCCTTTCATTACGCTGCTTTAACAACAACAAAAAAATCCCGTCTCCCCTCCGCATTCCTCACCACATGGATACGTTCGACACGAGAACTTTTCTCTTCTCTCCAATTTCCTCCAATCTCTCCCCGTTTTTCCATTGGCTTCCTCCTCTTTCATGTCCCAGCTTTCAGTTTTACGACCTCTTTCGGTGCCCTCGTGTCCCGCCTGTGTTGAATCACAAGCGCACTGTTTCCCTGAGATCAATGACGGCAGAAGATGTTTCATTTAAAGCAGCAGATTGAATTAGGGCAAACCACTGCAGATGAGGCTCTAACGGCCTCGATAGAGAGAAGTGACATGCTCTCCCATCGGCATCGATTTGCTTCAGTTGCCATTTTAGGGGAGGGGTCTCGTTTGATTAAGCGGACCCTAAGTAGCAATCTGACGCTCCCATGGATAGACAATTGTTTTGTTTTCTTCTCAAAACTGACTCATCAATGGCGGAACATCCTTCCGCCACGTCGCGCATTGCTGCCTGCCGGTGAATCTGTGTGCAAATGACTCGTTCAGTTGCGACCGCAAAGTAGCTTTGAAACCAGCGACGGGTGTGGAAGGGTTGAAATTCCGTGTGTCGAAAAGGAAGATAAGAGACAAAAGCTGTCTGCCGTCAAACACACAGACGTAAACAGTGGAGGCAACAAATGGCTGTTTGGTGTCTTTTCTGTCGCCAGACAGAGAGAACATGGAATAATGAGAGAAACAAAGACGGGGGACGTTATTTGTCACCAGTGAGTGTTCGGGGCAGAGAGCGTCACGACACTGCTGGCCCGCGAAGCTGCTCTTTGAGAATGCTGAATTCACTTGTCACAACCGACATTGCACCGTGTCCCTGAGCAGCCCTGCAGAGCTTTTGCCAGATCGTTTAGTAGTGTTTGACATTATTATTATTATTATTATTATTATTATTATTATTATTATTATTATTATTATTATTATTATTATTATTATTATTATTATTATTATTATTATACGTTACTATTTAAAACAGGGCAATTATGTAAAAAAACTATCTTTTGTTGAGGCTGTATTTTGGCACAGTTTCTGTTGCGTCCAAACATGACTTCACGGAAAGTATTATTATTATTATTATTATTATTATTATTATTATTATTATTATTATTATTATTATTATTATTATTATTATTATTATTATTATTATTATTATTATTATTATTATTATTATTATTATTATTATTATTATTATTATTATTATTATTATTATTATTATTATTATTATACGTTACTATTAAAAACAGGGCAATTATGTAAAAAAACTATCTTTTGTTGAGGCTGTATTTTGGCACAGTTTCTGTTGCATCCAAACATGACTTCACGGAAAGCCATTAGTGTCATACTGATGTCAGGAATACACTTGGCAGCTACTTAGACACCGTGTGCTTATAGAGCAGGCTCATTTAGTGTTTGTCCGTTTAGCTTGTGGCTAGATAGAGACGGCAGTGTCGGCCATTCCGCCACTTGTTGAAAGGATGGATTACCTTAAACATTTGTAAAAAAATAAAATAAAATAATAATAATAATAATAATAAAAATAATTAGTCACCCGTCTAATCTGCTTGGAAAGTGCCCCATCACCGTTTGGTTGAGATTGTGGTTTTGATTTTGATTTTTAAATTGGATTGAATGGATTTTAATTGAAACGTGGTGATACAGATTAAAACAATATTTCCTTTTTTCTCAATTCTTTTCTCAGTATAAAGTCCTTCTAAGTCCTACTTGTATTTGCCTCTAATGAGTGAATGCATGCATAATAACCTGGCTGTCAATGGCTCAGTATTTGAGATGTGACATGAGTCTAAATTGGCTGGTGCACGATACATTTTCACGCACG
Source organism: Colistium nudipinnis (assembly GCA_016785305.1). NCBI lineage: Eukaryota > Metazoa > Chordata > Actinopteri > Pleuronectiformes > Rhombosoleidae > Colistium > Colistium nudipinnis. The sequence goes on along the minus strand of JAFBJU010000242.1, from coordinate 881,810 downwards.
CACACGCACGCACACGCATGCACACGCACGCACACACGCACACACGCACACACGCAGTCTGCTCACACGCTCGCTGTTTCCTCTGCCGAGACGAGCGTTCTCTCTTTCTACCTGGCAAATCCACCATTGCAATCCTCCGAGGTGCAAGAGCATCTGGGTTTTAAATGGAATGGGAAGTAACACTCCGACTAGCTTTGCATAGTGCGCCAAAACAGACCCATGATTAATGATAACAATGCATCCGGTGCAGTGACCCCCCCCCCCACCCCCCACACACACACACACACAAAAATGGACCTGGACATGCCCTGAATGCATTTGCACCATGTGTTGAAGTTTAGATCTCGCGTTTATATTGTAAGAAAAGAGCCCTTAGTCTGGTTAACTGCTGTAACCAACTGACATGCTTCTGTTTTTGGACCTGACTCAGCTGGTGAGTTAATTGTAGTGCCACAGGAAAATACTTTCAGTGGTCTATAATAGTGGTTAATATATTTAGAGCCTCTCGTGTCGATGTGACTGGGTCTCCAAATATAGATGGACTGAAGTAGTTACTCTGGGAGCTGATGATAACCTGAATTTTGTCTTCAGCGGACCTGTTTTATCTCTAGACCGAGATTTTCTTGATGCTTGACGATACTGACTTCGCAGCAGCACCTCGTGGACATAAGACACAGTCCTCCCGTGCTTGAGTCGGCCTCCCCTGCCCACGGTCTCGTTTTTTTTTCTTCCTTATAGTTGTCCATAGAGAGTCAACAGGGTGTGTTACGGTAGCCAGCAACATCCCACTTGAGCTGCACCCATTGCCAGTCTGCTGAATTTGGGGTGCAAACGCACGCTTCCACTTTCTGCGGGCACCCGGAGGACGGTTCAGGAGCGGGGGAGCGGCTCGCTCGCTGTTATTCTTGCTGCATTTTGGGATTCAAACTGCCGGCCTTCAATTCGATCGACTCGTCCTCGAATCGAAGATGGGCTGGTGGAGTGTCGCGCGCCGTGTCTGGCAGCGTCCGCTCCTATTTAGATCGCTGTCGCGTCGATTTCTGTCTATTTACTCTTAAGTGTGCAACGTGCTCTGACTGCGTCCGTTATTCAACGGCAAACTGTGGATCCAAACCTGATCCCAGAATGAATGCGATGTTAATTAATCGCTGCTGTGGGGGGAAAAAAAAGTGCCAAGCACCGGCTTCACAGCAGTGTTGCATTCACTCGCATTATCGGCGCAGACAACAGGGATCCTCACTCCCATGCTTAGGATACCAGTGACGTGGCACAGCAACTAGCCACGGCTGAACTGCCGCCGGGAAAATAAAAGATGAAAATAAACTTGAAGCTTGAACCTGCTGCGGCGGAGGAAGAGAAGGGAGCCTGCGTCCGCTTCCTCTCATCTGTCTCGAGTGTATCCACTGGACGAATGGGCCTTTCCCCCCCCCCCCCCCCGAAGCGTTGCTGTTGTGCGCCGCCACAAATGGCTCTCGAATCTGCATTTTCCCGTCATTTGCTGCGCGATTGATCGCTCGTGCGCGTGAATGCGGCGGGCTCAGAGCTAGGTGAGGGGGGGGGGGGGAATCCGAGCCGGGTTATTATTTACACGAGGCTCATTTATCTCTCCGCTCATTTTAAGCCGAGTTCAATATTGAGAGAGGGTGGCGTATTAAACACAGAGAAAGCAGACCCCCGGCCCCTCCTAGAAGAGAATCAGAAATGATGTATGGCACGGCAGTTTAATGGTCGTGTAGCAGAAAGGCAAGTCGTGAAGCAGGCACATTACATGCTGACTGCGGGGCAATAAAGACTTTAGCCAGCAGTCACGTGAAAAGCCACAGGCGCAATTAAAGGAATTATCCCTGAGTTAAAGTGGTCTGATACACGAGAAGCTTCGACTCCCTCTTGCACACACACACACACACACACGCGCGCGCGCGGAGGTATACGTGGCCCTCGCGCATAGACCCAGAAAATTGCGGGTGTTGATTTACATTTTACGGGGCTCTCTTTGTTTCTGCAACCCCCCCACGCCATCCGCGTAAGACCGCCGAGTTCTCTTGCGAGGCTAAGACCGCCGAGTTCTCTTGCGGCCCGGCTCCTCTGCAACACCGGCTTCTGTGACGCGTCGCCTGGGAGCGCCTGTCCCAGTTAGAGCGACTTCTCTATTTAGATACTGAACCTGGTTGTTGGTGGTGTTCGGTCGCCTCATTTTGGTTGCATTAAAGGTGGTGCAGCTCAAAGTCTTCTCGGAAACGAATCTGCTTTTTATCTGTCCGCTGCGCAATGCGCCATATTATTATTCTGGAAAAAATACTAAATCCTCACAGCTCAGGGGCCGATATTGGGTTTCTTATTGTTTCGAATGTGAAACCATTTTCTGTCTAATGTATGGAATTAGTGCCTGGTTTCACTTGTGCATAAGGCAACTAGCGGTGTGCGAGAGAGCGCGCCTGACGCTTTGCTCGCTGGAGCGGCAGTGCTCGCGTGTGCGCGCGGTTCTTGGCGAAGGTTTGGCCGCGGCCCCGGAAACCGGGAATGTTGCTGACACAAAGGGGAAGGCGACCGCGTGTTTTTTTTTTTTTTTTCCCCTCTCTCCTCGTACAACAATCAGCGTGGCATCAATAGCACCATCAAAGCGGTGGGTTGGTTAGCGCGAGGGTCGAGCCGCGGTTGAACCGAAGAGGGGCTCCGATGAGTCATGAGGTTTTTCGGGGGGTTGTGTGAGTTCACTTCAGTTGTGCAACGCCACATGTGAATGTTTCAGCGTACGTGTAGGTGCCAGAGGATGCAAACCGCTCCATCGGCGTTAAGAATTGAACAACTGGAGGCTGCATAGACGACCACTGGTCTCGGTGCACATTACATAGTCTCACTGTATAACGCGCGCGGGCTGTAGTACGGGTATTTCGACTGATGCAGTAAGAGGGGCTACGTTTTTTCCCTCTGCAGAGTACACGGAGGCTGGTGAAATGTAGACCGTCACCCACGAGACAGGGGTCGATGGGAACATTTTTAAGTGAATGCCGGGGACAGAGGGAACGTATAGAATTCATTCCCCGGTAACACAAGACTCAATGAGCATTTCATTTCGAAGTGGAAAGAGGAGCTCTGTTTGCGGTGAGCCGCGCCAGGGCTTTTTGAGTTTCCGGACTTGTTCAGGGGAGGCTGCCCGCACCTCCGCGAAACGTAAAGAGCGCGTCCACGTGCATCAGAAGAAATGGGTACACCTTTTATGTTCATAGGTCATGGCTCATGAAGCTTCTGAGACCCGAGTAGAGCGTCATTGCAGGAAATGTTCCAAAAAGTGAACCCCTCAGTGCTCCTGAAAGAAATCATGAGAACAAACAAATCCACATTGTTTTTGGAGCCTTCGCTGTATCTGTCGGAAGTCATCGGAGTCTACCCCCTGGTCCATAATGTCAGTGTATTTGCTCAAAAGATGTGAAAATGGCACAAAGGCAGCATTTGCGCGAGGCCCCCGGGGCAGCAACTCGTGCATACAAAATCAACTCCGGTTTGTTTATTATCTGCCCCTCTCAGTTCACTGGTGTCGCCGCCAGTGTCCTCTGGCTCTGGGATGACACGGCAAAGCCTTTAATCGCGGACCGATGCGCACAAATACACTCGCGCCCAATGCACGCTCATTCGCACATATCTCACAGAGCAAACATCTTCAGTCCAATTACTGATTCGGCGTCAATTATTTTCCCCGTCTGAAGATACGGATTGCAATCACTTTGGACACGGGGGGCATGCGCTGCGTTGACTTGCAGTTGTTCCGTCGTTTTGGAGTTACCATGCCCTTTCGTGGCCAAATAAGACTGGCGGTCGGTCATTTTTCTGCGTGTTGTTGGTTTAAAGGTTGAAGTGAGGCCTCATTTAAGCAATTTACCTGATTTGTGGGATGCACTGTAGGCAACAGAAGCAGTCTGTCTGCCTTTGGCGGCTCATTGGTCGAACTTGGTTTGCTGCAACACACATTATCCTGGTCTATCGAGAAACTCCTGACAAAACCTGCTGGAATATCTGATATTATAATATCAGGTTATTCTCACATCGCATGTACTAGTGGTGCGCACCTCCCTTCACGCATCACCCGACGTAAAACAAGAGCCAAACGCACGAGTCAGCCTAACAAGTGTCAAACGGTGATGTGACAAAAGCTCAGTTTGGATGGGATTACATTGACAGGGGGAGGTGGGAACTCGAATATGCGCATCTGCTAATTTAGCACACGCTCTGCGAGCGATTTTAACTATCGGGGTGTCACAGGACATGTTCAGTAATGGACACGGGCAGTCGACAGGACAAAGCCAAAAGAGAAAGTCTCTCCAGGGAGGCGTGGGACTCCAATTAAAAATAACTGGCCAGGTCGGGTAATGTTAAAATCACCGCGCCTCCTGTGCAGTAATAAATCCGGCTCAAAAGGGGCTTAAGATCGGGGCGCGTTTATTATTAAGGGGAAAAAGGGCATTGTTTATACGGAGGCCTTAATCATTTGTACAGTAGCCCTGCAGCTCCTGATGCCTTTCCAAAGCGTACTTGGCCAACAATATATCAATCCATATCATGTCTACAGAAGTACATAATAGAATATTTAGAGAGAATATTTGCAAAAAAGAAATGCTTTGTTCCACCATTATTTGTCCCCAGTGTTGGATACGTTGTGGTATTTGTTTGGTTCTGGCTTTTGTGTTTTTCAGCAAAGGGGGGGAAAAATTACCGTGCGGTGACAGCATACCGTAATGGAAAGCATCTCGCTTAACCACCCAGTGGCAAAATGAAAAAAAAGAAAAGACGGAAGTAGAGGCAAGAGTGAGTGATTCCAAAATCCACTGAAGTAGGAATCACAGAGGCCTGCAGGGCCAATAGCGGCTAAACGATATAAGCAAGTAGCAGCAGGAAGAGATGTGACATTTCCATTTTAATGTTTACACACTCTGCTTGACTCCCAGCCGGATACGTCTCGGTAGTCATCTGATTGTCAGTCGCATCGGTCCGAGTTGCGTGCTCAAAATGTCACCGCCGAAATGTCTAATGTGAGGTTATAGCCACCGTGTCTAACCAGCAGAGGATTGATCTGCGCATTCAATAACTTCAGCCATCCGTGCGTTGTGTGTTTGGTCATGCGTTTGAGAAAAAAAAAAAAAAAGGAGAAAAGAGCAGACTTCCTCGTGCCTCGGTGCGGCGAAGAACATTGGACGAAAGAGAGAGAGAGAGAAATGTCCATCTGTAAGTAACCTATACTGTGGATGGAAACAGGAAGTAAAAGTGGTTAGTAAGAGAGGATTTTAATCACAGCCGGTGGCATGTACCGCTGTTTATTCGCTCCAAAAGCGGACCAAAGAGACGGTGGGGCCGTTTGTTTAGTGCTGGCATGGGACCCTCTTGGCAGTATCCCCCCCCACCCCCCGCCCTCTGCTCTCTCGCTGCTGTCCCCAGTTTATGTGCAGCCTTGTATGGTGGTTTACAGGCAAACCGTGGTGTGTTAGGGACCCAAACCGCTCGTGATTGCTTCATTATCCATTGTTAGGGGCCATTATAATAAAGGAATCAATCCAATTGTCTTTTTAAAAAGAAAAAAAAAAAAAAGGAAAAAACCAACGTGACGTGCGGTGAGCGGTTCAATTTCTGTACGTCACTGCAATAAATGGTTTGAGTTTGGGGTTGTTGCTTTTTTCTTTTTTTTTTTTTTTTTTTTTTATATATAAGTTTATGTGAAAAATTCTCATATAAAGAACAATACACATTGTTTCCATTGCCTTGGATCCGTCAACACGTTTATGCAAGAATTGTAAATGGACTACAGTTATATGGCCCTTTTCTACACTTCACGACCCATCTAAGCACTTTGTTTTGCATTCACCCACACTTAATATAATCACGTGATGCTTACGTTCACGCACGTTTATTTTCTTAGTGTAGTGAGACCAACATTTGATGTCTGTTGCCAATTTCTCCGTGTATTATAATGATGATAATAATTATACACGCACACCCACCCACAGGGGTGCGCGCACGCACACACACACACATAAATTATCTGGAACTGCTTACCCTGATTGGGTCGCAGGGCTTGCTGGAGCACGCTGCACTGCACCACTGCTCTGCCAATAATAATTAGAATGTTTTACAGACCATGTGATTGATCGATGGGGTCAGTGGGGTCATCCCAATTCTCCTAATTTATAGTATTTTATATTAAAATTTTTTTCCCCTTCCAAAAATAGTGGATAACTAAAGTGATTGTATGGAATACCAGGGGGCCTTTAGTTTCTGTCATAATCGACTTGTCCTAACTCCATTTCTGCGGTGACGTTTCTTGGAATAGTGGGCATGTACAGCCGGCATCTTTTCACACGGGCAGTGTCATCGGCTCGAGCACGCTTACTTTTGAGGTCATTGCCATCGTGGATGTCGACCAATGGTGCATTCAGCTTAGAAACCAGTAATCTGTGCCTTCAGCCGGGGTATATGGAGTAATGGGTTTTATCATCTTTGGAAAGTAGTTTTTCGTCTTCCAGAACCTTTTTTTTTTTTTTAAGTATCACTCATCATGGACTCGGTGTGGATCATCCTTTCGGAAAACCCGTCATTTTGAAATAGAGGAAGGCTTGTTATCCCGGAGAAACGCAGTTGCAGTAAGCGTGTAATTGCAGTGTTTAGGCAGTTTTCCTAATGCCGGGCTTGGCCAAAGGTGGAGAATATCTGACCTAATATTTGCCTGGACATTCCTGCTCATCATGAATCACCGTCACGTGGTGTGTGCGGTGTACCGTCTCCTCCACTCTTTGGGCCTCGTGCATGATTCACTCTTACCTCCAACTCTCCTTGAGCGCCGCGCTCCGTCCCTCTGAACTCGTTAACTCCTATTCATCTTTCCTCCAAGCTGGATGTTATATTCATCCTTGTTGATTTGTATATGCATCCCAGGAGCTCTGGTTATTAAAAAAAAAAAAAAAAGGCCGATCATGCTGTAATGGCCTCGTCTGGGACATTGCCTGTTTTTAAAGTTCTTATTGAAGAACAACGGGGTATTGTAGCATCTTTGATGCATAATGTATTAAAGGCAGTCAGCCAGGTTAGCAGCAGCCTTCTTGTCCAGCTTTCATCATCTTTTACATTTTTAATTCATGGCATTTAACTTTTTCTGGAGAAGGAGTGAGCTGCAGGGCGGCCAGTTAATTAATAAGGCAGCTCATGGATACAGAGTGCTGCAGCTATCAGATGTGTGACCTTTCAGATGTATCAAGGTCCCCGTACCCTTTATGATATGCCGGTGCTCGTTTGGATGGGAATATGTGAGTGATCTCCCTCTCAGGGGGGCATTTCTTGGTGCACACGTGGTGCCACTGTACTTCTTGGTCAGGCGGAGCTGCAGGCACAGGGAGAGTATTTTTCAAAAGAGAATCTTTTATGTCTTTTCCAGGCCACAATAGACAGAAACGCCCATTCGGAAAAACCAAGTCAGGGTCAGAACCCCTGAGAAAAATTGCTCGTGAATGACTGGTGATGGCAGAGATGGATTATTATAATGGTTTTCGACTACCCTACGTTTGGTGAAAGTTGCTGCTGGAGTAATAAGTTGTGCAGATATTCTAAATAGAGAATTTGATGTCTTATGGGGACATTTGTTTCCAACTCAAATGCCATTGAATACATGGCTGAAAATCAGAGAGAATGGTTCCACTTCCTTCATTTGGTCTGACAGTGATCTCATTCAACTGATGTCTTGTTCAGCAGTCAGTGATGAATCGCCAGTGTCCTTTTCAGTTAATCAGTTAGTAGGCAGCAGTTAATCTTTGTTCCAGGCTGATCAGAGCCATGTTTTGATTTAGGGATTATATTGCCACCTTCCAACAACTTCACACAGCTGCATTAATCTCATCCAATCACGAGCCTTTATTATGCTCCGTGTTTAGTCCCAGCATCTCGCAGAGGTTGCCAGGTAACTAACTGGCAACGCAGCGGAGAACTACAAAGCTCTGATTTTGTCATCTGCTTCTCTGACCAAGAGAGACAACCTTCCATGTGCACAGCAGTGGACGTGTTTGAATCGCTGAATAACTCAGAGATGTGAGCGGTGATTCAGAGGCGAGACGCACTTCTTGGTTTTGGAATTTAGCTGATAAATGAATTAATTTGCAATGTAAAACCTGAGGAGACATTTCCTTCTGGTTCGTTTTATGGTGCAGGGCTACGGAACATGTCGTTTTCCGCCACTTAGCAGCGACACCACGAAAGCACAAAGGGGCTCAGAATAAGAATAGTTATTCCTGGAGCCAAAGCGGTCCACGTCACGGTCCATCGTTGCCGATTAGCCACGGGGCCTCACCTGGCAAAGACATCCCGGAGAGGCAGTGTGTTGCGACCTCAGGCCCGCAGCAGTTGGTTGCCCAGCCCCAGTGTGTGCGTGCGTGTGTGTTGGCGCGTTCTGCCGAGTGCCATATGTGACGGGATGTTTGGATTGGTGGTCACGGAGCACTTGTCGGCCACCCCTGGACCCGGTTTAGAAGGCGTTGTGATCCGTGCTGCGGATGGCCGGCAACGAGGGGTGGGAGAGATTAGTCCCGTTTCCGCGCACTCCTCCCACGCGGTTGTTTTCCGGACTGGAAAAACGTGGACACTGGACCGAGTGCCAGTGATCAGAGTTGTTCAAAGTCCAAGTCCGCTTGTCCCTCGAGGCATTGCTGCAGAGCCACTGGGCGATTCAGACCGGTACTCCTCCGCCAACAGAGGCTTGAATGCCTCGTTTTGAGTCCTAATATACCTTGCATTGGCTACTAGTGCTTCTTGTGTTGCCCCGTGTTGTCGCGTCTGTTTGAACGGACCGCTTCAACATGTGTGCCCCCCCCCCCCCAAAAAGTCCCTCAAAGCCACAGGAAACCCTCTAAAGCTTCCGCGACTAATGCGCACTGATTTTCCGACGGAACGACAGCAATGAAGACATTATCACCTGACAGTCACAGCGGCGCTGCTGTTGTTCATTACGTGGTTTTCCCCCCTGCTCCGTGTGCGGAGGAATGGTTCAACTTTTCACTCCTGGAAACATCTGTCACGTTAAGAGTATATTATGTTTTTGGCCTGCGCTGCTAGGGGTATTTTAGCATAAAAAAAAGTCTTCCATACTGTTAGCCTTTAAACGTATACATTATCATCTGGGCATCGCACCAGGAACAAGTCCATTGATTGAGTGTCCAGCACAGTTTAAGAAACCCCTTTGCGGTCAGCAGGGCCTTTAATTCCTGCCATTTTATTTATTTTTTTAAATCTTTTTGGTACTGCAGTAATCAATCCTTTAATAATTGCCAGGGAATTTATGGTTTAATATGATCCCAGAGAAATCTTCACGGGCTGTGGCAGCTGCCTCAAACGCAAACACACCGTCTCGGTGTCATTTGGCGTAATGGCCCTCCCCTTCACTCTCACAGTGACACTTTTGGTCAGAGCTTTTCAAAAAACAAAACAAAAAGCTCGGAAACAACACACGACACAAACATTAGTCGCATGCAGGCAGTGGCAAGCGGGGGTCCCTTGTGATTTGGGGGAGAACAAAACCGAATATGAATATGAATGTTTCAGTCAATTGCTCAGATGGCCAGTCGCTCTTTGTGGACTGAATGTGTATGTTGCCCTCTGTTTTGCCATTTCAGTTTGAAAATGACAGATGGGAAAAAGACTGCTGAACGTTTTTCGGTGAACATCCACCTCGAAGGGTTATAGGATTATAGATTCCTGCTATAGCTCAACAGGGCGTACCCGGGGAACACTATCTAATAATCTCCCCCTTTTTTCCCCCACAAGGAAAAAGAAAACATGCAATCATAGCGCTGTGCCAGGTGCTTTGGTAAGGTTTTCACCACTTTGCACAGAGGGGCTTCGCTTTGCCAGCCTCTGGTCAGTGTTGCTGCAAGCCTATTTTTTATTTTTTTTGCAGCTAATTGTTTTAGGACTCCACACAGAAGATGCACAAGGGTCCAATCCAAGTAGATTTTCACCCCTGGCAGCGCAAAAAGGGTGCGTGGATTTTCTCGGAGTCGGGGAAATGCCGATCCGGAGAACGTTTGTGCGTGACGGAGGAGTCTGGTGCTGCGTAGTCCCAGGGAGTAATTTGGAGGTCTCGGGGATGTTGGGAGAAACCATTGCTGAGCGACTTGCGGTGAGAATGACTTCATCTTTGACTTTGTGGATTTGTTTTCCAAGAGCTGGCTGGTATCACCGATGGCACCGGGAAGATGAAATACCGCCGGAGTGATTGATGTGGCAAAACCGCACTCCGATCAATTTACTCATGACTCGCACTATAATGTCTTTGTTCTTTTTTGACAGGCCTATTGTTCTTAATGTTCACGTCGAAAATTTACAACGGCAATGAAGAATCGCGTTGATTTGTTTTGGGATATTGTCCCATCACTTTTGACTTCTCGAAGGAAATTTACAGATTGCTTTTAGTCGGGTACAAATTTAGTGATGACGTTTAATTTAGCTGATTTATGTGACGTCCCCCCCCCTTTGATAGAGGGACTTTATTACTTTGGAGTTTGACACTTAAGGTAAAACCTCTAAAGCACATTCCCGCAGAGAGAGACTTGAAAATTGAGTGACTGATGCATTTCTTTCTTCAGTTCTTTCATTTTTCACTCAGAGACGATAGTTTTGTGTTGAAATATTCATTTTATACTACATACATAAAATATGCCGCTTTTCATGCTGCTTCATGTTGTTGGCACTGTATTTTTCTACTAGTGGCCCTTCAATGAATTTTATCTTGCAGTTCTTTCAATTCTCACAGGAGATGCATTCATGAGCACCAAGACTTGCGTAGAAGTGAAAACTGAACCATTGTAAGAATAAAAATAGCCCAAAAATGCTGGGGAATTTGTTTCACGTTGATTGATAATTCATGTCAGTAAATAATGAGTATAATTATCCATATTAATATTAGCAGCCGTAATGCTCTGGAGGAATGACGAAATGCTTGAGGGACCGAGCCGGCGGCATGACGCTCTGCAGCCTCGTCATGATGACGTCGCGGCCGCAGCGCTTGTTACGCCGTCATGCTCCCGACTCTTCATGGGATTAAAGGTAATGCGTGTTACTTAGCAATGATACGTTGCGCTTGTGCTCTGGTAGCGAGCATTAACGTCCTGTAATTGCATTTAGTAGGATTTGCATGGCAAAAACCTCATTTGATTATTTTAGCGAGGATATTTCTCATGCAATTCTTGAACGCATTCACTGCGACAACAGACCAAATTGATCTACACCGCCGATGTGTTAAAGCCGTGTTATTTGCTTACTGTTGTATGGCCATGCAGGTTGAACTGTTAAATGACACACATTTCTTTTATTTATTTACGAATACATTTCATTGTGCCAAAAAATAAAAAAAATAAAAAAATAACACCAAAACACCACAGTCTTCGCAAATTCGTCTCATCTGGCCCCATCATGATCAGTTCCCTTTGCTGCCTCTGCGGTTGTTCAGTCAAAGCTTCTGCACTTTTCTTCATTCAACCTTCACGACCACAAGCAATTATTTGCCCAATATTCCAGCCAATTCAAATGTGTGACACACAGCGCGGCTGCCATCGAGAGCCGGCGCGATTCAGGCACTCTTCGCTGCATTTCCCTTTATTCACTCTCGGTTTCTCTTCCCAAGGACGCTCGCAGTCCTTTTGTGGGCTCTCCACTAAGCATATTACTCATGTCTGCGGCCACAGAGGAGCTTTTAATGGATTTCTCGGCACTTCTCTGCAGAGATAGGAGGCTTGTGTGTCATGGGTAATGCACCGCAGACGCTCCGGACACCGAAATCAAATCCACTGATCAAAGTGAAACATTTACTTATACACTTAGAAGGCATCGTCGTTTAACTGTGACACTGCAGGTCGCAGCTAAAAGATGACTCCTAGTGCTGGGTTGCAAGAAGTCATAAATGTGCTTTTAATCGATTATTCATTTTTCTGATATTTGTTTAATGTATGCGCAAAAAATGCTTCCAGTATTCCTCTCAAATTTCCCAAACCTGGCGTCTGTGTTCGCACCGCTCCTTAAAAATCCATATCCAAGGATGATCGCGTGTAGTGGGCACGCACGCACGCGCACGTGTCTGTGCCTTTTTTGTGTGCTGTACATGTTTATGAGAGTATGTATTGGTATTTGGCATCTGTATTATATGTATGTGCAGACTTTTTGGGCCAGAATCAGGATGTCCCACATGTGCCCCGTCATGTTGGACGGATAGACAGGCTTACAGCATGCGCTGATGATGAAGCGGACATGTTGTCCGTTCATGGAGTCGACGTGGACGTGCTGTCCCGAGCTACCGGCCCCCGCCAGAGAGGTGTCCTTAAAACGACACCCACTTTTCCACTCGACGTGTGGACAGTTGATTCGGACAATTGGGCCAGGCGCCACCGAATAGAATAAACGGTGTTCCTTCAATGTGTCAGAAGCTGCTGTTTCGTCATAACTTGGGATTTGGCTTCTTTGGCTGTAGCAGGAGATTTGATCTGAGCACAGTAGCGAGCTCAAGGAAAGATTGTTTTTTTTTTGTAGAAAGAAACGTCCTAATTCTTTCTAAGAAGCCATTAAAATGAGTCGGTCGAGCGTGGACAGCGGATTGGAGACAGGATGCAGGAATGTGATAGACCGCTTTCAGCATCCCGATGTCCTCCTTCGGAAAGCAAATTGTTTCGTCCCATGTCTGTGAGGGCTGGAAAGCGCACAAGAAAGCAACCGATTATTAAATCCGCTGGCCGAGACTCCTCGGAGAGCATTCTCTGATCCCATTCCCCTCCCCAGATTGATGTGTGTGGACCGAGAGCTGCTTCACCACGCTGGCAAGATTTGCAGATTTTTTTGCGGTAATAAAAAAACATCTTCGGTCGGGTTTTGCCCTTTATTATGCACGCCAGTGAGCCAATCGCCAAGGCTGCAGGATGCGCTGATAAATGTCAGTGCTTGAAATTAGGTTTCGGACACGCCTCTGCGCCGTACAATGGAACTTGTGGTGTGAGCAATCAAATCAGACTTTCAGCTGCGCAATTACTGAAAAGCCCGGGTATTGGAAGTGTGTCTCAGATAAGCCGGGGTGCCTTTGTCTTCCCTCTCGTTTCAAACACTGACCTGGCACGATGCTGAAACAGTGGGCCAGTTCTTGGAACGAAAGAAGAAGGATGGAGAGTTTTGGAAGGAGAAAAATGTTGCGGAATCGCCATGGTTACCGCCAATCTCCATAATCTTTTAGTTTCTACCTCTGAGTCGTTTTTTTTTGTTTCTGTTTTTCTCTTTCTCACTTGTCTGTCCAGTCCGCCCCTCCGCCTGACTCCACTCCCCCCACTCTCACACACACGCACACACACGCACACTCGGTGGGTGTGACGTTCTTTAACGCATCGACCGTGCGGATGATTTACGCCGCGACACCCCGCCGCTGACGGATCGCAGCATTACTGCCAGAGGTGTCACGCAAGATGAACAGCGATGGCGGCGAGTTAACGAATGGGGTTTGGGTGTCGCGGGGTGAGCGGAGGGAAAGGCAGTTGTCTTTCAGAGTGGAGGGGTGTGTGACGCAGGCTGGGGGGGGGGGGGGGGGGGGGGGGGGGGGGGGGGGGGGGTTGAGGGGTTCATCTGCAGTTAGTGTTTTGCAGCAGGTGCAAAAAAAACAAAAAACTAATTGTGGGCTAAATTGAGAAGGACACCTGTCGTCTCTGCCACAGCGTACTGCCAGTCCAGTTCAGCACTGGCAGGTCTTTTTTTTTTCATATCCGTGATTAGATCTGCAAACAGCCGGGGAGACGGCACGCTGGGCGTAGGCAGGATTTCCTGATGATGCGGCCGTCGGGGCGCGTGTTGAAATAACCTGCTTAGATGGTGGCTCCGACCCTCGCCTTTGTCACATTGCGTTTGCATCATCAAAGATCCCCCCCCAGGGACAGCCTTCCTGCGCGTGATGAATGGGCCCAGGCATTCCGCTGCCATCAAAAGAATTAGTATTTTTTTTTTCCTCCAAAATCTAGGCCAGAGCCGTCCAGTAAAAGTATTTGGAGTGGGACTTGATGCGATATAGTATTGGCAGCTCCGCAGCTCCCTTCAGTTTAGGATATTTGACTTTGGGTAAGTGAAATCGCGGCCAAAAATGCTCACACACCGGATTTGAAAGAGCCCCTCCTGAGCTGGATCACAGCGCTATGCTCATGTGTTGGTGTTGATCCCTAGAAGGTCATTAGACAGAATAACTCGGATGCAAATGAGCGCTGCTGAAAGTGCTTTTTTTTCTGTTTTGTGAAACGTGCAGAAATTCTAATTTCCTGCTGCCGTCCCCCACCACATGGACGCTGAGAAGTGGAATGGGAGCGAGAGTCCGGCTTGTGGAGCCGTGGCTGACGCCCGCCACCTGCTTTTTTGACTGAAGGACATTAGCTGTAATTGCCACGCCACCCCGCTGCCCTCTGTTTCTCTCCCTCTGTCCCACAACGCTTCCTGCCAGAAACCGCAGGCAGCTCCTCCGGTGACTGTGTTGACCTTTGACCCCTTGAACACACGGCCCCCGTCACACAGTAGGATCTTCATGTCTTACGCACCTGTGAGGGTCGCCACCTGCAATGTCAAAGGTCGCTCAATCGTGTGTGTGAGCCCCCCTCCCCCTTGCAGGATCGAGTGATGGACTCCCACTGTGTGTCGCTGGAATTGAGCATTGATCCGACTCGCTCATGTGCTGGCATGTATTTATGGAGATGAATGCGGTTTCATATCAGTCTCAGCATGGCCTGATGGATCGGTGAGGCCGGTGACGTCACAACGCAGACGGAGGACAAATCATAAAAGCTTTTGGGATTAAATTATACTTTTGAAGAAAACGGTGAGCAGCAGGTTGCTCGGGGGGCTAAAGGCACAATGATGGCACAGAGCAGCGTTTCCGCTTCTCCTTCTTTTTCGTGCCGCTCTTTATCGAACTGCTATCCGCTGGGGTGGAGGCCTGCGGGAGACGCCATGGTAAAGGTGCGGTTGGAGACGCACGAGCCCTCCTGCAGCTGTTTGTTCTGTGGCTGACTGGTCTGTGTCGGAGGATTCCGTGTTTCTCCCGGCTCCCCCTTTTC
This sequence comes from Colistium nudipinnis, assembly GCA_016785305.1. Taxonomy (NCBI): domain Eukaryota; kingdom Metazoa; phylum Chordata; class Actinopteri; order Pleuronectiformes; family Rhombosoleidae; genus Colistium; species Colistium nudipinnis. The sequence continues at coordinate 866,721 of JAFBJU010000242.1, read as the reverse complement.
CCTGTAAAGTCGGACTGAGATTGGATTGTCATCCCGAATCCAACAGAGAGCCCAGATGAGACGGTGGTCCTGAAAGCCATTCCCTCCACCGAGAGACTCCATTTGTTTCTGACTGAAGAATTGTGGGATAAACAACAGATAAGAGAGTGCGTGTGAGTCGGCTTTGTTCCAACACCGTTGTCTGTCGTGCTGTGCAGTAGCTGTACTCCTTATTGTAACCAACAAAGCGAAGTGAAGGACAATTGCTTATCTGACCGACAGTGTTCAGACGGCGATGTATTGTTTGTCACTGGTTAAAGCCCATTAGCTCGTGAAACAAAGCTTCTTTGTGGATAAGAAGATGTCCAAGGAACATCCGGGGCTCTTTTTTTTTTTTTTTGTGATTATACGCTGGCCGAGCTGTTGATGATTTGATAAGGCATCCAAATCTTGGCGCATTTAGCCCTGCGCGTGCTGCCGAGGCTTGGCTCCCTGTCCCGCGCGATACTGCGGCTGGAGTCCCTTTCAGGTCGCCGCGAGCGTGGCTGGCGTCTTGCCAAGCAGCGTCGATACCGCACTGGCACGGCCATAGATTGGTCTCTTTGCAGTGGAACCCTCGGGGTGAACTGGTGGTCGCGGTTGCCTGGCCTCCGCCAGCTGAATCTGGGCCCATATGAATCACATAGTGTAAAAATAATAGGAGTGCAATATGTCAAACGGTGTCGCTTGCGTCCAAAAGTGTGGCGTGTTTCTTGCGTGAGTGCATGAACGTGCGTTTTGTCACGTTTTTGCACGATTGCGCACCGCACTATTTAGGTCCAGTTAACTGAGTTGTCCCAGAAGCACGTCAGTGACCCTAAACTGACCTTCACCATGACAGCGTTGTACTCGTGTGGTCGAGCTGCTGTTGAAAATTAGAAATGGAATAATGTTGGATTTTAAAACGTTTGTTTGAGAGTTTTAGTTTTTTGCAGTTTTCTGCCATCGAGGTTGGCCCTTTCTTACAGTTCGTCGCCTTTTCTGCACCAGTCTCCGGGCAATTTAACCTATAAATAGTCCTTGCATTTCAAATGTGGTTCATTAAAGAACTGAAAAGGTTCCCCCACCTTGGTGTCGGCCACGTTTAGAGCTACGCCTTCTGCTGAGGGGTTGTTTTTTTTTTTTTTCACACAGGCACTCAACTGAAGTGAGATTGTCAGAGATGCCAGAACTTTCACGCGGGCCGATCCTTCGGAATAGCTTTTTTCACGGCTCCTCCCGCGCCTCCCTTAACTGCGCGCGCTTTAAGATGAAGACTTGATTGGACCTATAACAGTGATTTATCCCCAACGTGCATTTCAATGGACAGCTGCGGCTGACACTGGCCCATATGTCTTGAAGGGAAATGTCAAGCCTCTTTCTTCACCCTCCTTTGCCGCTTCTTCTCTCAGGTTTGTCGCTTGGCGAATGGAGGTGGACCATTTCAAACGGGGCACTAATTGGATTGTCATATTTTCACAGGGGAACACAAGTAAGCAAAAAAAGGGCTTCCTTTTTTTCTTTTTTTTTCCCTCTCCTCAATCCCCTTCTTTGCCCGATGAGATTTTTTTTTTCTCCGCACTACAAGCGGGAGCTTAAGGCCTAATCTACTCTGCAGTACATGAAAAGAAGCCAGCTATTGCTCCTTTGGTTTTCCTTTGGTTCCCCCCCCCCCTCTCTATCCAATTCCTGGCAGATCAATTCGCCCCCTCCTCTTACAACCCCCCCCCCCCCTTTCACCCCCCCCCCCCCCCCCCCCCCCCCCCCCCGCTCTACGATACCGGGAGAAGCTACTGTTGCATCCGAAGCACCACCGTTCCATAAGTCATCTTTTACAGCTGCCTGGAGGGCCATATAATCTCAGCCACCGCCCTTCTCACACACACACGCACGCACACACACGCACACACACAGAAAAATGGACAGTAGAAGGTCAGGTCAGCAAAGCATGAGCAAAAGAGAGAGAGAAGGGGGGGGGGGTTGCCGTGATAACAAACATCAGAGTCCTCTGGGACACGGCACTGGTGTAAAAGCTTGGTTAAAGGAGCAGGGAGAGTGAACGGGGGAATGGAAGCGGCTGCCTGGCTGAGGTGTGGCGTTGACTGTCGAGATCTCAATCCGCTGAGACATTGGAGGTTGCTTTTAATTACGTGAGGAGGACATGAGGTTTAATCCATCCCCGTTTACACAGCAGGACAGTGCTAGGTCGGTCAATGTAGCAATTAAGCCGGGAACTCTGCTATCCTCTATCTCCTTTCATTGTTGATACCTTTTTTTTTGTTGTTGTTGTGCCACGGAGCTGCAAAGTTTGCATGTTTCTGCCTGACGTATACACCTCTCACTTCACTTATGACTAACATGTAGGGTGGGTGGAAGGTTTGCTCACTGTGAAGGTCCTCGCCCCCTTTTTTTTTTTTTTTTTTTTTTAAACCTTGTGACGATCAGGACCAAAGCGCTGCAGGTGGGAGTGTCGTGCGAGGACTCGGCATTCCAGGGAAGCCGGCCGGGGTGAGTCTCACCCCGTGTCAGCGGAAGGAGTCGCGGTAAGCCCCGGCCCGACAGTGAGCGCCGGAGGAGGTTCGCGGCGGGGGCCTCGCCGCGGGGGCCGTTATCAGACGGGAACACGGCTGCTTCAAGTGCCGGGAGATTAGGATGAGGAGCCCCGTGTGGAGAGGGCCACTGTTTGGGGCAGAAGGGGAAACTGCACACTTGTTGTGTCCTTGGGCACAACGCGAGATGCTCTTCAGTGTCCATGACCTTTGACCTCACAAAGAGAACGCTGCATGTTGGCACAGTCTAAGTTTACTTTGTTCTGAACCTGTGTTTTTTTATGTGTGTACACTTTTACCTCTGCTGCTGCAACGCTGCGCTATAGTATGATTGTTATCTTATGGCTATATGTTATATCTTTGCATTTGTGTGCCCAGCAACCGGCTTGGTTTAGATAGTTAAAAAAAAAAAAATCTCCCATTGAAGTCGGATCCTTGAATCCATTCTTGCTGAACCGAGAAAACATTTGCGCCCGCTGACGTCATTGGCCCTCATAGTGTCCCTACGTTGATATCCACAACATGGCGTATTTTTGAATACCGATTGCGTGCCTGTGGGGATAAATCAGGGGAACATGCCGTATCGGCAGGTCAGAGAAAGAGAGACGGCGGTTCGCTGATGTCCACGGGCCACAGACATGGGTCCTGGCCATGTGCGCACACCCAATCAATGCGCTCATGGCTCCCCGCCTGCTGGCTAATGAACAGTTAATGTGCTCCTCTCCGGCTGCACTGAAAGGCACCCGCTTTGAAATTGCCAGAGCGACAATGAACTCCTCCATATTGCATGACTTGTGGATGTTAACGCGCTCGCTCCGCCCCTCTCGTGCACTCGGCTCCCTGTGCTCCCCATTGGGGCGCGGGCCTTCCCCCCCCCCCCCCCCCCCCCCCTTCCCCCCCCCCCCCCCACGCAATCAATGAGACTTTCATAGCCGATGTAATGCGATTTACTTTTTTCATTTATTTGTCATTTTTCCTCCCTTTTAGATGCAACAAGCCTGGTAGTGGTATCGGAGTGCCCGTGTTGAGTATCATGAATCAAGCTCCGAGGCAGTTTTGACACAAACATCAGCGCCGTATTCCAGCTGCCGCATTTGTTTTTGCATCCCTGCGAGCAGACTGAACACTGACTCAGCACAGCGTCAGTGCACTGCCTTAAAATGCCTTTTTGCCCCCGAACCAGCCTCTGAATAAACACACAACCGCATTGTTTATCCAGTGGGCTAATTGGCTAATTGTTTAACCCCATGCAACTCTGACTCGCTCGGCACTTCCAGTCGTTTGTGCATTCCGCCTTTGTGCCTCTTTCCTCCCGCTGTAATCCAAATTTCTGTGCCTCTGCCAGCGGTGCGATAATTGCAGAGCCACATAATTGTTTACATCCTGCAGGACACATGAGCTGACGGTGGAGCCGGGGCCCGGAGCCCCCGCGTCACGGCAGGCGCCGGGTCCTCGGGCGACCTTTGAAGGAAAGCAAAGAGTTCATGGAGCTGCGCGGCTTATTGGATCGATGACAGATGATGCATTAATCACTGCAGCATGTGATCCTCTCTCCGTCTCGCTCTCGCTCTGCATGCGTGCGCTCAGGCTTTATGTAACAGTGACATCCCCACACAACGCAACGTTACATGTTTTTGCTCTCTGAAGAAATCGGCACAGTCAAAGTTTTTCAGTTTGGAGAATCGGATCAGTTTGTGTATGCTGTCAGTGGTGCGTTTTTTTTTTTTTTTTGAGAACTGCTTATTTCCTAATAAGTGGGACAAGAGTTTTTTCCAGCCTACACCGTGCTCACACTATATGGCAGTGTCAATCTTATTTTAATGGCTTGGTTTGTCCTAAAAAATACAAACGTGTTGAGGTGGCCGAGTGGCAAGTGCTTGTGCTAGATTCATTTTAGCTTTTTGTGCAAAACCAATGTGTGTCCATTGTTACCAGGGCGTGTTCTGTGTTCCGCAGCCATTCGTCGGGGCAGGCCAACGCGAGTGATGGAGCTGCCCGCATCAGTTTAATGATCCTCCTAATTAACACAGCAGCATGCTGAGTGTTCATTAGCCAGTGTGTTAATGTTTTTCACCACTCATAACCAGACCCGAGGATGGACCTGGACGAATTGTTTGGAAATTAGGCTGAGGGCAGCACGTGTGCCCGGGATCGTGGGTTTCCTAAATGATGTTTCCACGGCAACATTGATTTCCCTTCACGGCAGGTCATTATTCTGTGGCGGTCCACCGGGCCCTGGCCTACCTGTGGTGGGAGATTCAGAAGGGACGCGAGTGTTGCCTGTAGTCGTTCATCCTTCCATTAACATTTGCCCACCGCAATAAAAGCAGAGATATTTATGCAAATGAAAGCAAGACAAGGTGATTATAGATCAAGACGTTATAAAGCTACGGAATTACCTAAAATTAATAAAAGACATCAATATTAAAGTAAAAACGTGAGAAGCGTTAAATACAAAGGTTTATAGGTTTATTGAGCTTCAATTAAAGCTTCACCGCTCATTCTATATTCTAGCGCAGCTCCAGCTGGACTAACATTTGTTAAAGGCTTTTTTCTAGTTCCAATGAATTCAAAAGGAGTGATCAGCAAGGGCGCTGGCGTCGGTGAGCGGCACTGACGGAATTCCCCTTTAGCCCAACAGCGCGGACGCCGTCTTCGTTTTATCGACCCGCTGGTGGGGAGGAGGCGCGTCTATAGATCAGTGTGATCATTATGCGTTGGCGCAGAGCCACGGCGGATGAATGACTCCAAAACGAGGGCGTTTAAAGGAGCGCATTTGGACTTGATTGGAGGAAAGCGCGACACTTCTCACAGCGTGTGGTTATTGGACGCCCCGTGGCGGTCGGGGGCAGCGGAGTGCATACATTTTGCAGGGCACTCTCTGCCCATTCAAGAAGTTCACCATAATACATTATGATATTATGCAATATTTTTCTATTCGTGTCTTGCTCACATTTTGTAATATTTCATATGTTTCTTTTCATTTCCCACCGCTCACCGTCAAGAAATGAACTTAAACCGGCAGCCATTTTTTGTTCTATATTTCGTGGCTCAGCAGGTCGCTTGCTCTCAGCGCTGTCTAGACGGATTTAATGGAGCACTGAGGGGCATTTTCACAGCTGCCATTTCATGAGCAAACATCTGGATTTACGGCCAATAACTGGATTTTGTCCCAATTGAGTTCAGGCGTAAATTGCTTTGATGTTCGGTTGGAGATCCTTTATCGCGTTTTATATTTTATTTTATATTTACTCTACCGATTGGCTGTGTGACCGACTGACTGACTGAGGACACACCGGCGCAAGCAGCGTTCCACTGACGAGGCCAATCCTAGTGCCGATCGCGTGGTCATATTTGCGTGGTTTGTGGTTGTCGTGGGAGAGAGTGTGAAAGCATGAATCTGCAATCAATTTGAATGTTGACAGACGTATGGGGTGAAATTGGAAGAACATTGCCTCGGGTTCTGTGACTCTGGATACTGCATTCACTTTGCATTTGTTTACGTTCCACTTGCACTTACAACTTTTCTTAAAACGCGCACAATCAATACACAGAAGTGCATCGCGGATTACAGCCAGTTTCCCCTTAGTCAGCCACTTTCCGGCCCATCCCATACTATGTCACGCGGCAAAGAAGAGAGCTTAATTAGATATATTCCGGCTATTCCTTTTGGGAATGAAGCTCAGCATTTTCTTCTACTACTTTTTAAGATGCTCACGAGAGGAGCTGCGTTTCCATCCGGAGCCATGGCGAAGTCAGGAGTTCACATGGCGTTTGACAAACTGTGATCTCTCACTTTTTACATTTTCGCTGTTGTTTTTTTCTTTCTCCCCCTAACCAGTCCAAACATTTTGCATGAAATGGAGACCAGAAAGCAATTTGGAGAGCAACGTCCGGGTGCTGGCATAGATGTGCTGCTTCCTTGCTGGAGAAGGTCACGTCTGTTCTGAGAGGAGGGAAGACTATTTCAACACATCCACTTTGCATATCCCTCAGAAAGTGTTTCCTGCTGTTTATATATGTTGACATTTCTTTGAGACAAATGGGATTAAGATGTAGGCAGTTGACTGTGTGTGTCCGACCGAAGCCCTCCCCGCGTTCCATTGGCTCTGCGGCCAGGGGTTTCCTTATGTCTTCCTGGGGAGGCCCGAAAAGAATGGTCCCTGCCACTTTTACGTGCTCCTGGCTCCGGGCCAGTATTGTCGGGAGGAGGAATCGTTCGCATCGCTTCACCCTTTCGCCTGAGTCATTGTCGCTTGATTAAAAGGCCAAGTTTACGGAAGAGGGTGGGATAAGGGATTCCGGTGGCGCGCTCGGTTGGCGGCTCCCTTTTACTGCACCGCTTAGGTTTATGCCGAGCAGCTGTGCTCACGGCCGTGATCTGCTTGTAAACCCGCCACGGTGCGGATGCCTTGGCTGCATGGGGAGGTTGGAATTGTGGGGCTGATTTACTGAGAAACGTCACCGCACCTTTGGTCGTGTCATTTGCATGTCATTGAATGAAAACGGCGCACAGTGAACAAATCAAGTGGGTGCTTTGTATTGAAGACGAAGCTCCGGTGGATTTTACCTTTGAGCGGTGGGCTGCGTGTGTTCTTCCAGCTCTTGCTTGCTCGTATGTCCTCACGCCATTGTTAACGATCAAATATGACGACGGTAACCTGCTCCCCAAAAGGACATTTTCTCTTGGGTTATAGTAAAAAGAAAATTAGAAGCATATTTGAAAATATTTATTATTATTTATATTCGCACCTCGACTAACTAAAAGGGAAAAAGAAAACGAAGCGAAGGACTTTAATATAGGGAAAGGTCATTTCATTTTGCTTGAAGAGACAAAGATTCAGTCGGAATCCATCAGCTTCCTAAACGATCACTTCTTTTTCGACGCTTTTTTAAAAAATTGCAAAATGCGATCCAGAAAGTAACCATTGTTCCTTCATTTTTCACTTATTTTCAATCTTTCTTTCCATTGTGCAGATATCCCGGTGTCAGCTTTCTGAACAGACGGACGCCAATCGTCCCCGCTGGGAGCCCTCTTCAAATCGAGACGTGTCCTCCTCCATCGCCTTCTCATCAGGTCAGTTCTCATGTCGGCAGGGTGGTACCTCGTCGTGCGGCCGCCGCCGCGGCACACACCATGCTCGCCTTAACGTGATGTAGTGCATGGGGACGCCGCTCTCGGGACGCACCTTTTCCTTGTCGGCGGCGGGCGAGCATCCTCTCGGAAAAGGGCTGACAGCAGTGCATGCAATATGCATGACGGTGATGGACAATGCAGCAGGATGTGAACAACAGCCGCAGTGTGCTTTGAATACAAATGCTTCGAGAGAGTATCGGCTGGATGTGGAGCACTTAGCGGACCGCCCGCGGCCAATCGGAGGTGTTTCCTGTCCTGGTGGCTGGCTGATTGGGCTGAATGATTCCCCCCCCCCCATACGATTTTGAGGCCCAGCAGGGCTAATAGGGTGGGTGATAGCTACTGGCCAGCCTCCATTAAGAAGGAGTCCCTTATAAAGATGAAAGTGCAGCTTTATGTGGCATTTAACATGTTTCAATCATCACTGAAATGATTTAGACACTGTAAATGTACCCGAAGTATCTCAATATCAGATAAGTATCAGGTAACAGCTTTTGGCCGATTAACATTTGAGAAGTTCACTTTTTGAATTATGAAAGGGACGATGATGTGGAAATGAAGTTCAAATTGAAACACACAGCACCTGTTAAGTAGGTCCCAAATCATTATTTTAAGAGACTTCTAAAAAACAAGCAGATTTGTTCAAAATTGATTCGAATGCAAATTGAGTTGTAGAATTGGCCTCGCTCCGTGCATTTGCAGGCGCGTCTGCTGCCCCCCGCCGACTGACAGGCGAGGTTACTGTGCACCTGTGGACATTGCGGATGCACATCTTTTTTTTTCCTGTTATTTGTTTGTTGTTTTCGTCGGCGTTGACGCATGCGACATATTTGCCGAGGTTCGTCGTGCGCTCCCCCTCTCACGACAGAAAGTGAATAAAAAAGAAGTCCTCACAGCTCTTCTCTGGTGGAGTCATGCGACCGTCGTTCCGCAGGCTGATGCGCGTTGGGTTTGGGAAGTCGACATCAGTGGCCACATTTACGGATAGGGCAACAGGGCATGCGATAATTTCACGGCACGCCCTGCTGTATTAGATTTGCACTCATATACTATAATTTTGACTTTAAACACATCATCCCCCCCGAATCCGCTTGAGGATTTGTGAGTTCAATTTGATAGCTCTGTCCCCCCCCCTTTTTAGCCCTGCCCCCCCCCCCCCCCGGTTCCTTCATCATCTTGATACAGATGTGCTGACATGTGTGATGTGGAGGAGAAGCCTCCTTTCTATTCGTCTGTGCTCTTGTCGTGATATTTTTCCCCCATAAAGCACTGCTAAATGCATCTCTTGACCCCCCCCCCCCCCCCCCCCCCCCCCCCCCCCTGCGCCCCCGCCAGCTACATATTAAAGCTCTGCTCATTTCCTGAACTGATAGAGGTCCACAGGCACAGAAGGCCCGTGAACGCAGCATTGCATTGTGCCTTTGGGCTGTTTGAGGCTGTGCGATATTGGAACAAAAGACTGTGTGTACACGAGTGCCCACATGTGTGCATGGTAATAATATGACTGCCTTAATATAATCCTCTTGTCTTTGTGTGTAACGTATATTTGAATTGTAATAGTGGCATGTTTAGGCTTTTATTATTTTATTGAAAACAAGTTTGCCTTCATGGAATTCCAGATTCCTTTGTGCATTTGGGAGCAATCAGACCTTTGTTTCGCGTTCTCCGCCCCGCTGCAGTCACTCAGCAGCAGCTTGCTTACTGCTGCACTGTATGATCTAATTGGACATGAGGCCTCCAGGGTGAGTGGGAAGTGAGTAGCACCCAGACAGGGAGACGTGACCCAGAACGAAAAAAAAAAGGAAAAGCAGTGATAGACACGTTTGTGTGTCTGGGTGTGAGTTCTTTGCAAAAGGTTGCAGTGTCTAGATCTTTTTTTTTTTTCCCATTTGCCCCGATATTCTCGAGGGTCTGTTGTTTTTCTTGCATTTCCCTCTCTCGTCCGTCCCCCCCATATCGTTGCCGCCGCCACCGTCACCCCTTCGATTTATTGCCCCCCCTCCGACAAATCAAGCCGGCGTCTGCCCTCCAGGCAAGTGCAGAGGTCAAACAGTGCAGAGCTTCATGTTTTTATGAGGTAGGCTGGAGGGACACTTGGCGCACCGATGGCAGTGGCTGGGATGCGATAGCGTCTGCCCGGCCGCCTCCAGCTATTTGACATCGTTGAGGAATCCTTGTGAGATGAGTAATTTCACGCGGCGAGATAAGATGAACTTTATCGATCCCTGAAGGGAGTCCGGTGCAATTCAGCAGCCGCTGATGAATGTGGCCTAAAGATTCAAGACGTAATAGTGGTAGACACCAATTTTGATGGGCGCCCTGCTCCTCACAGCGTTCCCAAAGACTGGCGAAGGAGGGGATGGCACCGATGGTCACAAATAGTAACCAGTAAATCAATAGCATTTGTTTGCAGAAGCCGGTTTGAAATCTTATGAGTTGAGATACTTGAACCCGTTTGATTGACGGCGGCGTAGAACATGCAACCGATCAGCTGCAAACGGGAGTCTGCCGTGCGCAAGGACCCCATCGCTGACTGAAATAAATCTCGGGCCTTTGATAACACCATCTTATCCGTTATTGGTATACATTGATCCGTCGCGTATGCTCCTGCGCGTCATCGAGCGAGCCCATCCTCCTTGCTTTCTCCCCTGCACTGTGGTAACCATGTGTAAGTGCAAAAAATATGGCTACTGGATGAAATGCCACCTCCTTAGAGGTATAGACATTTATTTTGTTTATTGAGGGGGCTGGAACACACGCAGGGATCCTTAAGGCCTCCTGCGGTGATGTGCACAGAGGGGGTGGGGGCGCCTCGGTACATCCTGAATCGGCCACAAATGGCTCCGACATGCTCATGTTGGCAAAAATAGGGGGAAAGGTGTGGCGTCTGTTCCTTCCAATTCCCTTATCTGCTGGGCACAGTGTTGGTGTTGCGCCTCTCGGCGTGGCTGGCTGGCTGGCAGCAGCAGGGATCTCTTCCGTGATGCTTCTGGGAGCTGGGAGTTAATAACTCAGCGGCCAGCTCCCCTCCCTCCCCCGGTCTGTCCGCCATTGTCCGGGTCCTCACGAGGAGCCAACATATTTTTGGAACACAAAGAGCGCATGCCGATGACTCACGTCTTTCATAGGAGCGTTGGGCGCACTCAGAATTGGAGGTGTACAACGGTGCAGACGCTCCTTGCGATGCAATGCGACAATTCAGCATTTCGATCTTGTCGATTTTTGGTGTGTGAGCATGCCTGTCTGGCCACCTGTAGTTTCCATGACGACTGACTCGCATAAATAGTGGAATGTCATCATCACGGAAACCGAAATCACCCTTTTTGTCCGACCCGTTGTGAATCTGTATCAGCCTGGATTTGATTCCGTCTCGTGATGTAGAGACTATACTATATACTGTATGTGTAGCAAACATTGGGAATTGAAAACCAAAGCGGGTAGCGTGCCGCCAGGCCTGTCCGTAAAGCAGAACAGCTTGAAGCATCACTGACGAAACACGGTTACTCGGATAAATGCGGAAGCTGCTGTAAATGGAGAGGCTCCAGTGTTGCTGGCGTGGAAGTTCCCCTTCCCCGAACGAGTCCCACAATCTCGCCGGCAATCCGCTATTATCGAGCTGCGCGCCGGGACTCTCCGCGGAAGAGGCCGACCAAACGTTCCCCCTGAGTTCAGTGCCCCGTGTAAATCGAGTGTGTCGGATTAAGGAGTCGTTTCCCCGCCGCCCAAAAAAACCTGTCCTTGACAATCTGCTTTCAGCACGAGCACAAACTGCCGTTGCCCTAAAAGGGAAGGGATCTTGGTGAAGGCAGCCACAAATGATTTATTTATGACTTTTTTTCATTTTTGTTATTATTTTCCAATGTGATTTTACAGATTATAGAGCTGCCCGTAGCGTACATGCCGTAAATAAGCACGGGTGATTGATGAGAGGAGAAAACGAAGACACAATTACCTGTCATTCACAGGTGGGTGTGCCACAGCTACATTGTTTTTAATGTTGCATTTTATGAATGTTGACCCGTGAAATGTTTTTTCCGGGATTATTCATTTCTTCATTTTAAAACTCCAAGCGGACTTGCTCTAGTAATTACGTCCCGCTCTGTCATGGTTCCCTCGTCGAGTGTCGTTGGCGTTGAATGAATGAAGGAATTAGTCTCAAGTCCTTCTCTGAATCTTTTCCTGAGCGTTTTTTTTTTTTTTTTTTTTATAAACACAGGCCCCCAAACCGTTGTTGTTGATGAGTGTTTGGAATCAACGGCACTTTTATATAAAACAAAAAACAGTAATCAGATGAGAGAACAGACTGGGAGAGAGGAAAGACAGGAATGAAGTCATCCCACTTGATTTGAAAGTGAAGTCACCTCCCGGCACATGCAGTAGACCCGTGCCTCTATGTGTGTGCGTGCGTGCGCGTACCTAGTGGAGGAAACGCGAGGGAGTGGTGAAGTCATCCACCTTGTCCAGTCAACCATGAACTCTGCTCGCCTGCAGATGCAGTGCACCGACCTCTCCCTCACGCTGAAACGCCGCAAATCCCCTACTGCGTCCCTAACTTCACCCCGCGCACGCTTTGACGCACAGTTGCCGTGCATTCACATATCGTGGCGTTTTTTTTTTTTGGCGATTGATGGTCAAATGACGTTTTTTTGGAAGTTCATTAAGTGTTGCGTTATTGATCTGTGCAGCAGAGTGGCGTAGAATAGAGAGAATTGCAGCCTGACGTGGTCGAGTGGACTCGCCTTGGGATTCCTATCGATTCCGGCGCCCCTCGAGTTGTCCGGCGTACGTTTGCCGTCGTCATATTCGGCTAAGGTTGGCCAAGATAGACAGGAACGGTGTGACTACTCTGTCCGCGTTTGAGTCAGAGAATTAGGCTGGACGTACTTCCCAAACATACTTAAAGGGGCTTTTTTGCTTTGGAAAAAAACATCCGAGTCCAGGAGCGTTCTAAAATAAGACCATATGCAGGTGGCTGTGTAATTAATTTGGGCTCCCTGTGTAAGCATGGAGAGAAGGGTAACCTACTCTCTCTCTCTGGAGAGTTCTGACCCTGCAGCCTTTTTCTCCTTGTCCTCCTCCTCCCATCATCGTCCAGCTGGTCAGTGTGGGCAGAACAGATGAGAGTTTGTCTCATTATTTCCTCAGCTTCCTGTTGGACGCCTTCCAAAGGGAAGCAGGATGGAAACAGTCAGCTGTGACCCCTCCAACTGCATCGGGCGTACTCTGCTTCGACGGCATTTTGTGTTGCCGTATCCCCCTTCCACCCTCTTTCTTCACTTTCACACCCATTCTCTCCTTTTATACACAAATGCCCTTATTCACATTCGCACACTATCGCGCGTGCACACTGGGAGCTGGCCAGCACAGACCAGTGCCCACCCTGGGGCTACAGGTCGTCAGCTCTCTGCTTTACTGTTTTTTCCCCACATCGGAACCTCTGTTCAATTTAACTTTTTTCTCATGTCTGCCTTGTCTTCGCCACTGGCTGGTACACTCTTGCTGTCAATTTCTATGCCTCTCTCATCTCTCCACTTGATCTTCTTTTTTCCTCGTGTCTTTGGGTCTGTGTTTTCCTCTCTACCTCCGTCTCCCCTTCTCTCTGCAAGAAGAGAGATGCCATGTCAGCTACCCTCTTTTAAACCATATTATCGTGCAATAACTCACAATAGCTAAATGGTGTGATTTCAGGAAGATATCGCGGTGCAGTTCTTCCCCACTATTTTGAATGCAATGATTGTCTGTACATTAACTCCCAGCATTTTGTGATCAGGGCAATGTGTGGCCAAGCGTACATTTTGAGACTTACCAGGCTGCAGTGGAGCGTACTAATCAGACAAACAACCAAGTTTCGTTTTGTAGTTCAATAGCTCGTGGGACTAAAGTTAATTACTGGAGCTTGGCTGGCAACTGTTGCAGGAAGTTAGTCGTCCCCCAACTTATCACTTTCAAGTTATAATTAAAGGTTCCGGCCATTACGAAACGAGCCTGTTGAAGTTGCAATTTAAAGGAGCTGTTTGGTCACATTTGCGCGACTGCAAAAAGTAGGAGACGGGTCCTCGTACCAAATTCTGGTGGTTTTTAAAGCCACCGCTTTCCCCGCGACCGCTCCAGCCGATCTGCATCGCACGTGGCATCTCTTGCCAACGGGACCAACGGCGTGGATACAAATCATAACCCCCCTTAAAGAGACCATACGTGCCCAGTGGATTATTGGCCGAAGGAAGTCCGACGAGCAACTCTGATAAATTGAGGCGGTGGATCATGATGGGGAATAGTAAACACAATTTCCCTGCTGTTTCCCTGCGTTCTGTCTTTAACGGTGCTGGCGGATTCATTCGGTAAATTCCACCTTGTTCCCTTCGAGTGCCGCTCTCATGAGGAGAAAACAAATTACACGGAGTGTATCAGCCTGCGTTCTGTGCGGCGTGGTGACAAAGGCTCCCTGCCCAAATCTTCACCTCCTCCGTCTCGCTGCTTCTCGGTCACCTCGAAGTGCCTCTAATGTGAGCATCCATCTCTTTTGTCACGCTTTCATCGTCTCTCCGTTTCCTTCCTCCGAGACGCACACTCTCTTTCCTCTCTCACTCTCTTATTCGCTCTCCGAGTCGCTCTCCCTCGGGGCCCGAAAGCGCCGCGTTCCTGGCCGCGCTCCCAAAGACAAAAAGTGCGTGTGCCGCATCCCCGGCTGCAGCCGACCCGCCACCTCACACAGACAAAGGCGATCCGCTTCTCTGGCCTGGCCTTGGAGGGGAAGTGAATAGATGTAGTGGGTTTTGCCGGGAAGAAGTGTTCCTTCCTCTCCCGTGTGGAGGGCAGTGAGGCCGGCGATTGTAGCCGGTGATTTGTTGCCTGTGTGGAACAAAGGCGTGCGAGGTCAGGCTTGTTCAAGGACAACTCTGGACTCCAGCTGCTGGCAGTGAAGGGGGTCTGTTAACACAACTGTGTGATTTTTTATTTTTTTTAAATTACCTAGAGCCCAAATTGAAAGGCTTCATTTCAAAATGAAATGACGACAATGGCGTGCAATTTTTCAAAGAGGGGAAATCTGCTTTAATGAGAGCATAATGCCCTCGTGCGATCGTTTTTCCCCAAACATGCACGCAGGACCTGAATGAAGAGGTACACCCTGCTCCTCGAGCAGGCTTGAATAGCAGCGTCGAAATGAGCGCGAGCCTGTGAGAGAGTGAGTGGAGGAGGGACCCGCCGGTACATCACAGCCCGGCTAATGGAACGCCACACTCCTGAAGGGTCCTCGGCCCGCCTCATCCATCACAGCTCTCTCATCCCTCCGCGGAGGATTGTGGGTAGGCTGCGACCCGACCGGGGACACCTGCAGGATCCTCGGGGCTCCGGGCTCTTTTCGCTTGATTTGAGGTCGGACAAACAATGTTCAATTAAAGATATATAAAATAAAATAAACAAATAAACAAATAAACAAATAATAATAATAATAATAATAATAATAATAATAATAATAATAATAATAATAAAACTAATTGACACACAATTGGGAAGAAAAAAAAACATCCTTGATTGTTTATTATATAAAACATTAGCCTATCTATTATATAACTACGGTACTATTCTATATACTATTTTATTGACAAAGATAATGGAATTTAATGATTTATTTTTATTTTTATCTTTGGTCCTTATCCTGCAGATGTTGTGAGCCAATATTGCGGAACAAATTTCAAACTGATCAAATACGTGAATTAGCGATGTGTTCTCATTGTGTTGATTAAAAAGCTCAAATCTGGCAGCGTTATATCTTTCAAATCATGTTCACTGATGCAAATGAGTACATCGACATCGTTTCAAGGGGGAAAGGGTTACCGATTTAATCACATTCGTCCGGCAGTGCTGCCAACGTTTGCAAGCAACTGTTGTAGAACGGAATAATGTGACGCCGCCCGTGTCCTCAATAACCCGAGTCCCGAGCGCCTAAGTGACAGCAACCCACAAACGCTAATGGTTGACCGTCTGTGGAAGGCAACTTTGCTCACTGTCAGTAACTGACGGAGAAAAAATTTCTCCGGGGGCCTCCCCGACACACCGAATTTGCAGCTTCGCTGAAGTACTGCCGCATCCAGTGCGTCTCCATTCAATCCAGACCCAATCCCCACTGGGACAAGGTGCTATCGATCACACCGGGTCACCTCTGTGCTGTTGACCGGCACCATTGAGCACTGTAGCGCCGGCACGTGGTGCACTGGCCTTAGATTACTGCGACGTGGGATGACGACAGATGCCGATCAGCACATGCCTCTGAGCCTGCATTGATTACCGATGGAGTGTCCGAGTGTGCCGGCTTTTTCAAATCGGATCGCTGGCGTCCGATGGCGCTTTTGGTCCCCGGGATTGCCCCCGTTTGCAGTGATTGCGAATTACGTAGGGAAAAAAAAATCCGACATTACACCGTGACGCCTAGTGATTGCAGCGCCGGTGCTGCAGGTGCAACTAGATAACGTGTCCATCCATAGGGGTGGGACGCATTGACACGTGGTGATTTGCACTACAGTGTGCGGATGGAGATGCAGCTCGAGGTTTTCTGTTCACCCACTGTAGACTTAAATTGGGTAACGATATGCTATATATGTTGTAGATGAATAATCCAAGATCTGTGAGCAATAATCGTTGGTGCAGTGTGGAGTTGGCTTATGCTCCTCCCCCAGCCCAAAGACGTGCACACTCGGGTAAGGTTAACGGCCACTCTAAATTTCCCATTGGTGCAATTGCGAGCGTGAATGGTTGTTTTGCGTGTGCATGTTGGCCCCGTGATTGGCTGGCAACCGGTCAAGGGCGTTCCCTGCCTCCTGCCCCAGCTCACTTTGTGACCCTAAAGGATGAACAGTAAAGATAACGGGATGGTTGGATATCTACTGAATGGCGAACCTCAACCTAGAAAAGCAAACTTCTGTACAAAATATGAATCAATGAACTGATAAAGCAAAAGCGGCAGGTAGTAGATTGGAAACTCTACTCTCCCGTGCAAGTGCTTCGAAATGTCCTCGCCGGTGACTTTTGCGTTCCAGCAATGCCGTTTCTTATCAACTTGTATATAGCTATCTTTAATAATGCTAAACTAACATAATAAAGAACAGGACATTTTCAATTCCCAGAGCCCAACGTTACATTGTGCAATTGTTTTATTTGATCAAAAGGAAAATGAGCATGTGAAAGAGTTGTCTTTAATGACAATGACTAATCATCGAAACGAATTATCGTGTCTGCTGTTCCACTAATAAAGCAGTTTGCTATTTAATTATTCAACCACTCATTCATCCCACAAAACGCATAGTTAATTGCTGATTTCTTAATTGACTTGCCAGTGAGAAAAATGTCGTAATTCAGCATTCAAGCTGTGAATCATTTTCGTGAAAAACGCACTTTTGCGTATAGACCCATGCCGCACCAAATATAACGGAGTGCCAAACCACAGCGGCAAAAAAGATAAAAAATTAAAATTCGATTTTCCCCCCCGAAAAGCTTCATTCTGAGGTTGAAGGCGGAGTGCCCCGGCGCTCCAGTGACCGCCCAGAGAAAAACAGACGACGCCGACAACCGCCGCTCCATCACACGACACTCGTCACCTCCTGCCGCGTCGTCTGCCCGATCTGTCGGGAGAGGGGAGGGGGGGGGTCACATTCGGGCACACAATGAAAGGTAACCAGGCGGAACTGGTGCGTTTCCAGTCCGCCGTGCCGCCAGGAGCGACAGGTGAAAGATCCCGCTCAAAGTCAACAGATTGCAGCAGGTGTGCGGCTGCGGATGGATGAGTGTTTATGGGCCCATAGCTGATTACCCAGGAGAGCGGGGGGGGGGAGGCGCAGGCAGACGGAGGCGGGGGCTGGGACGCTTGTGTCCTTCGGTGTGTGTGCTTGAGAGGAGAGGGGGAAACAAAAAAACACGCACTATGTTGTGTTATGGCATGGGTCTATGTGGGTCCCTATAAGAGGGAATTATATCATTTTTTAAAGCCATCATTTGCTGACACACTCTGCGTTGCATTTGGAACCGTTTCTCACCGCTGGATTCTCGGCATCTTTTCATCCTTGGGCGAAATGTCAATTTGACTCCGGCTCCACCGCTCCGGCGCTTGCCAGAACTTTGAAATGCATGGCTTGATCTCGGGTTCCTCCCTACCCGCTGCATCACAGGCGCACACCTCAGCCGCTGTCCATAATCCAGTGGCCTGTACCTGAAACAGCCTCTGAACCTCTTTGAGATTTTCATTTGCATAACCGCCACGGGGACCTCCGGTTTCCTCTGCGCAAAATAGTCGCCCAAATGACCTTCATGGTCCAAGGTGAGGAAATGTTTTACCTCGTAGGTGGTGCTTTCTCGTACACTCTCGTTTGTGTCGGTTTCATCCGCATCAGTGCAGCTGGAGAGAGGGGTTCAAACCGCTCACTTTCACCGGGTGCGGTTTGGAGGTCTTAAGAACACCGGTTATGCAGATAAAAGCAGCGTGCAGAGGCAGAAGCATCGTTTGGGCCGTCTCTAGGCAACAGCACAGTCGGGCGATGTCGTCACGCACTTTGCATGGACAATGGCATCGAGCAAATGTTGTCGCCATGTACGTAAGAAATACACCGAGGATGCTGCGCAGCCGTGACACAGCAAACATGACAAATACTTTTTGGCGGACACGTAGATCGGCTGCAGTTCTCTGTCCGCAGTCGACGCACGAGTCTAATGTGACGCCGCGATGCAGGTTTTCTGGCCTCCTCAAGTCAAGGGCTCGGTAATTGCGAAGTAGTGGGAAAGGCTGTAGGTCTGGAATCCTGCCGATAAAAGAGAAGAGGTGGCCCCGCACTACGAGACCGCTTTGTCAGCCAACAGCATGCCTCTCCATTGAACTGTATCCAACAGCAGTGTCAAGTGTTTATGCACACCTTGTATAAAGCGGCTCGATGTTGTAATAGTAATACTATTAATAACAATGGCTTGTTTCCCTCTGCTGTGCAAATCATTTTATTTCAGATAAAATTCGAGAGCTTATGTTGTCGTCGTATAAGCACTTATATTTGGGGGGGGGGGTATGCGTGAGTTGATGACTTATTATGGTCCGTGTAAACTGCAGAGCTATCCCATTACAGTCTGTCCTGGAAGCAATTTCCCCTTGTCATATTGGAGCACAGATTGTGTTCTGCGCCGGCCCTCTACGGACATATTTTTTTGGCTTTGTTGGCACGAAAGAATTATGTGCAAGGTAAAAATCCATTGTCTGTCTTTTCGACAACTGTTCAGCGGTGGATATTCAAAAATATATATCTCGGTATGTGTCTTTGTACCGTATGCATTGTGAGTGAAGTTACCGAGACAGTGGTGTCACATATTTGCGCGTGTGTTCGCTGATTTGGGAGTTTGGTAGGATTTGGCTCTAAATAAATGATGGATGTATGGAAATATGAATTTCATTTGTAGATCAAGTTCATGTATTTTGCATGGAAATCGGCCCATCCAACCAAAAGACAAAAAATAAATCAGCCCACGGCAACAGGGAAAAAAAGAGAGATTGCGAGGGAAAACTGCTGACCTGACAGCCCGGTCAGGGGGGTTTTCCGTCTCTCGTGATTTGTAAGCAGTCGGAGGCGGTGACTCTGACATTTGTGAGCACACCTGTGTTGATTTCAGATGTCACTCCCATTCCTCATCGCATTGTTTTTCGCTTCTGGCCCACGCGCGCTGCCGTCCCTGCCAGCCGGTAATGCCAGAGGGAATTGATCGCGACCCGCGCTGAGAGGCACAATTATTTTCCAATTTTGCCGCCGCAGCTATTGATCTTTTCCTCCGCGCGGTCAGGGGAAGTCCAAATGGATTAGCCATAGTCCAAACGTCTGCGGAAGGCTCACTCAAACAGATGACGGCTGCGCACTTCTTGTTCCTCCGGGGCTCCTTTATTTGATCTTTCCACTCCACCCCCCAGAGAGCCCAGAATCAAAAATAATTTCAGATAGCAGCCTGGCAGCTCCTCGATACATCATAGCGTCTATCGTGATCTAATCACCAGCAGTTTTTTCCGTCAGTCAACAGGGAGCTCAGCGGGGGCTTTGCCTGGAGGTAAAGCTCCAACATTAAAGACCAATCCGCTGGTGTCTCTCTCGGAATGTTGTTTTATCTTTGATATCTTGGGGAAAGCGCACATACAGTAACATGTACATCCCCTTTTTGATTCTGGAGAAAGCTGGACGGGATGATGAGATACAAATAAACTCTTGAAAGTTCTGATGCAACTTTTTTTTTTAATATATTCTCCATTGACTGCACGTTTCACACGTAGTGGAAACTGCTTGTGGGGGTCGCGTTTGTCCGGGTCCGATTGATCATGCAGGTAGATGAAGTATTAAAACTAATCTTCTCAATATTTTGGGCGCCATAGTTGTAAGCTGCGTGGACGTGATCTGGAAACTAAATTGTCCTGAGCTGCGAGTGGGAATTCATTGTTTGTCTCTGTACGTCGATGGGTGGGATGGTGAGCTTCCAGCTTCTAAAGAGCAAGTGGTATGGATGCAATACATTTTTATTTTTCATGGAGTTTACCATAAAATTGACAGTGTATATTTATAACATGTGTGTAAGGCCAATAGACAGTATTCCCAAATTTGGAGATAAAATAATTGCTGTGGGACTTGCCTGCTCCAAGATTTACAATCCACTCATGTGTCATACCTGCTGCTGTGTGAGAGAGAGAAAGAGAGAGAGAGAGGGGGGGGGGGGGTCCCAAAACACGAGGTAGAGCCGGAACAGGAGGTCAAAAAAGCTCACTGAGCTGTGATGGTAAGAGTAGAAAAAGACATCACATGCACTGCAAGGGCACACACGCACGGGCCAACGCTCGTGTCCACACAAACACACACACGCACACACTGTGGACTTCAGCAGATGAGCTTTATTATTGTCATGTGAATAATGAGCATATTTTAATTAAATTCTGTGGAAAAACAAGATCCATGTTCTGTAATAAGCTGTAAATGCTTTCTTTAAATGAGGGCTCAAAACCCATGCACCACCGTAGTCGCATTATTACATAAATACGCACAAATCAGGATTACAGAGGCGACACAAGAGATGTACAAGTGTTTTAAAGAGCATAATCAACATGCGCACACGTACGTCAGCTGACACCAGGGGCCTCATTAGGGACGCCGAAAGGAGGTGCACACCAGTTTCCAGGCAAAAAATGGAATCTGCAGAAGCAAGCATCTACAGACTCTGTAGACGCGCAAACGTGTGCGCACCTGTACGGTAACTCTGACCCACTTCGGAGACGGTGGTGCAGATGGTGAGGTCACCACAAAGATGTGCAGACTCGTTTTTTCCTATTGATTAACATCCATGCAACGCTTTGCATCGGGCCTGTAATGGTTGGAACGTGGGCACGTAGGCGCGGGTTATGAGGCGGAGCCACCCGCGCGTATTTGCATGGTGGAGTGGGATTTATGAAGGGACCATTGGCTGCAGGTGTGTGTGTGTTTGTGCGTTAGATTAATGTGATTATTTTATGGCGCGAGCCAATTTCTTGCTGTTTTTAGAAATGACACCCCCAGTATAATTCCTGATTAAGCATGAAAGTGCCCTAATGACCCGGCATGTTAGTGGGCCCCACAGCTGTCCTCGCGCTTTAGCTTACGCTGCACACTCCCCGGCTGAATGAGCTCCGCTGTCCTCCTGGGCAAGGCCGAGTCTCCCCAGATCTAACGCCACTGACCTCTACATGATACTCCGTATGAATGTCTTTGTGCCCCCTCTCCCCCCAGAGTCCTACTGAGCCCTGGGCTGGTCGCT
Organism: Colistium nudipinnis; assembly: GCA_016785305.1. Taxonomy (NCBI): domain Eukaryota; kingdom Metazoa; phylum Chordata; class Actinopteri; order Pleuronectiformes; family Rhombosoleidae; genus Colistium; species Colistium nudipinnis. The sequence continues at coordinate 845,247 of JAFBJU010000242.1, read as the reverse complement.
ACCAGGCAGTTGGCCACTTGGCAGCTAAGTCGAGCAGTCATTTCAGTATAAGGCCTGGCTCATTGCTGACTGCGTCACATGTGCTATACAACGGTCACATTTCTTCAAAGTGGCTTGTCTGTGGTGTTGAGAACCCTGGGAGGGAGGGTCTGAGGGGGCGGGTGGGGGGCTCCGTGCCCTGGACAGAGGGAACAGTCGACCTGGATGGAAATAGGAACGAACATGAGGGCTACACAGCACCGTATGCTCTGCTCCAATATCCAGTGATAACCTTTGACTCCCTTTGAGGCCGTCGATGTACAATGTGCAACACTTTGCCTCAGTAAAGATCCCTGCAGTGTTTGTACAGTAGGATGGGAACAAGTTAAGTATATCATCCATAACTGATTTGTTGGAACTCGCTGCAAAAGTTGCTGATCATCATTCATTAATCATTCCTTTTTATCACCAGAAAAATATAGTTGAATAGGTCAAGGCCCCAATGTAAAGGCTGTATTTTTGACATCCGACCTTCTAAATGAATGAGGGGTTTTTGATCAACAAATCATAGTAATTGGGTGGTTTTCGAAGTCAAAATATGACTTTATTAATTTGAAATAACAGCAGCTTAAGCTTATACCCGACTATGGACACCCTACTAATCAAAGATGGTTGACAGCTTTGGCCATAGTCCTCTTTGAACAAAAAAAAAAAAGAACCACGGCGTCGTTGGGAGTACTTCTGCCAAAGAAAGTTCCACAGACACAAACTGTTTTTAGTGACTCCCAGGATATGTTTTTTATTGGAAGGATATAAAAAGCGATTTTTGCGCTGCTGTGGGCATCACAAATAAAACTCACTTGACCTCAAACTTGATATAATCGAGGTCAATGCAGCACTGGGGATAACTCACTCTTGCACTGGGTCTACGTTGTACTGTGGTGTCAAGAGACGCCCCGCTTTATCACCGAGCCATCCTTACATTTCTATTCTTATAATAAATGGCGTTTATTTCGACGGCCGTGAGATGTTTGTTCGTAGATTTGTCAAATGATGCAGCCTGAGGTCGACAAAGCCACCGGCGCCCGATAATGAGAGGCCTGAGCGATGAGCCCATGAGGTCTTAATGCGCGTGTGTAGGAATAACAATCATCACATAAGGAGCTCAATGGGTTCTAAGACGGAGCGATGGAGCAAATGGTCTCGAAAGGGATATACAGCATATAAACTTAACAGGTATTCAGCACCTGCGACTGTGGAAATATTTGAATCCAATTGTTTGGCAATGTTCTCTCGAACTCACCGACACCGGATGCATGGACGAAAAACACGGTGAAGGTTTCTCCCGTAGTTTGCCCGTGAGCCGCGACATTTCGCCCCGCGCTGCCACTGACGCCCGTGTCCATTCATGCGCTCGTTTGGAGGCAATTACGCCCGATGCCATTTGTCAGAGCGCGGACGCGGGCACTTTGGCGAGGCCGCCGCCGATTTGCACTCCGCTGCCTGTCGGAGTAATTAAACCACAAAGACGGGTGGAGCGCCTGATTGATTTCCCTGACCTCTTTTGTGTAGAAAATGGCTGGAGCGGAATTCGCCGTGGCATCCGTAACGCGCTCGCATGCACACACACACACACACACACAAACTCGCTGCTGTCTGATTGTCACAGTGTGGAACCATTAGAGGCTGACGGACTGTTGAAATCTAAACCAAAATTGCCCCCATATATTGGGGGACCGCGTTAAATAAGTTACTCATTTAATCACTGCAGCTGTTGCACCCGGCCCCTCTGCGCGCGAGTCGACCATCCTCTGCCTTTCCTTGTCCCCACAAGCCTTGTGTGGCGTCTGCCTGGCTTCTTTTCTTTTTCTCTGTTTTTTTTTTTGCGGCGGCGGTGGAATATGAAGCGTTTGCGAGGCAGCCACCAGGGAGCCAATTACTCTTTCAGAGATTGCCGGGTTTTATCTATTTTTCATGGGAGGTAAGGCACGGAGGGCGCTCCCATACGAATGTGCCCCACGCGCGCGCACGCACGCGCACGCACGCTCTCTCTTCTTTTTTCTCTTATTCCGTCAGACCCTCCATACGGAGGCAACCTGGCATCAGGAGTGGCACTTTTCTTGACGCTGGTAAAATTTACAAGATGCTTATATGAACAAGCTTCCGGAATCTATGTTAATACCTCCTGGTACGGTACTACTCGCTGTAGGATCATTGTGAAAGGCTTAAGATATGAATCATGCTGCTTATTATTTTTAGATCCGCTGGTTGAGTATTGATTTGGTACTTCCAAAGTGTGTGTGTGTGTGTGTGTGGGGGGGGCCCTGTGTGTGGGGGGGGGGTGGGGGGGGGGGGGGGGGGGGGGGGGGGCTGGCTTGCATGAGTCAGATTAAATATTTACGAAAACAAAAATAAGTCAGCAGGTCTGTCCTTTCATTTTTGAAGAAAAAAAGAACTTGGTCATTTCGCCAAATATTGTTGCCGATTGATTTGTTTTTCCACTATAAATGACTCGTAGGATGAAAGAAGATTCACACATCAAATGAAAATGAACTGTTCTTTGTCAGAAGTCTAGGCCTTCTCGTCATAACTGCTGTATGCCGGGGCGTGCAACGTCTGACGTCCGGTGCTGTGAAAATACAGCTCGCAAACAGCGCCACGCCGCAAACTGGAATCTAATGCCCAGCCAGGGAGGGAGAAGGAACGCGTGTCAGCAAAATGTTAATGTTGTGGCTCATTACTGCTGCGCTGTTGGAAATGGGACGTGAAATAAGCCATCCGCTCCTATTGTCACCGCATTATGGCCGGAGCGCCGTGTTGCTGCGCGCGAAGGGGAGGACGACGGGGGTGGGGCGCTTTGAATTACGGGAGTGATCCGCCTCTACCGTAGGTGTGCTCGGGGCTCATGTCCCCCCCCCGCTGTGCATTTCCGCCTCTTTCATCACAGGTCCGCCGTGCGCACCTCCTACATGTAAAGCAGCTTTTCCGAGGGGGCGGCGAAGGGACAAAGAGGAAGCCTAGTGTCAGAGGGGACCGAGACGGGAGGTAAACGTAGATGCTGGAAGGGCGTTGAAGCGGAAAGATTGTTTTCGTTCATCTGTATTTATCCGCCGAACCCACGGACTGAGTTGTCATGTTTTGTCGTCATATTCTCGCCCACTCCAACACAATTGGCATCGGCCCAGTCTTCCACCGCTCTGCGCAGCTCGCCGGAGACCTGGAGGGTTAAGCGCTTTGCACCGGGGCACCTTGTCGACAGTAATTAAGCCGAGGATTTTATTTCAGTTTTCGATCTACACCTCCCCCGCCCCCAATTTTTTCCAGCGTTTCCAGTTTATGCCTCGGAGCGGCTTGTGTAAATTGTCGACCGTTAACTGCCGGTGCCTCATTAAATCAGGCCAGCATGCCTTTGTTATGTTTTCCCCTCAAATTATGTTTTTCAGCTTGTACAGCATGCTTTTTCTTGCTGCCATAGTGCAATATGACTAATTGTCAGATTATCACACAGGTAAAAAAAAAAACAAGTCTTTTGCACCAGAATTTCGGATGTTGCTGTGCAGGGACTGGTGACTCAGTATTGGAAAAAATGTTCTTTCTTTTCAAAACATGTGCTTCAGAAGTAACATCTTTGTTGCCATTTAATTTGATTTTAATTTTTTTCGAACCGTGAACAACGTGCTATTCTTTGCTTATTATGATGACTTATTGTCTCTTAAAGCAGGAACAACGCATTCAGACAAAAACAATCGGGATAAACGCACAACACAAAAAAAACGCCGCACATCAAGTGAGCCCAGCTCACCCCGCTCCTTCCCCCCTTGACTTCTGTTTCGGCAGGAGACCTTTAGACTTTCATTGATGTACAACTTGCTTTCAAAGCAGCTTTCAGGAAACCACGTTCAAGGGCGAAATTAAATACAAATCTGGGCACTCTCTCGGACCCACTTTCGGCATAGTTCCTGCATGCCTATGTCAGACCTATCCAGAGGCAGTATGGTCACGTCTTTCACCCAGATTCCCGTTTTTTTTTTTTTTTTTTTTTAGGTTAACGTCTCAAATCTCTCAAAACTCTCAAAACTCCTATTTATACTTTGAAAGACTATTTACAAAGGCCCACAACCTCCCGAGGCCACCTTAAAAAAAAAAAGTTGGAAGACTGTGGTGATGAAATCTGGATATAACCCGTGTCCAGGTTGCACACAGACTCAATAGGTGTCAGACAGAGTTGAATACAATACAAATATTTCACACACTCCATCCAACTTTATCCAGAATTTAACTTAACCTGCCAGCAGCGCAGGGAAGACCCAGCAATCCTTTTTCCACTGCTCTGAGGGGCCTTGTCCAAGTATGAGACAATTTTGGGACGAGGTCTTCGAAACGTTTTCCTCCACGTGTCCGAGTCCTGCCTGGCCGTTTCTTTTCGGCAGGAGCCGAGTCTTTCTTTGCACGCGCTCTTGCCCCCTCATCGCTGTTGGGAAGACATTTGTTCCTGTATAATTCGGAATGCAGCCACCCAAGCCGTGCATGGCCGCTGGCTTGATAAGGCAATGGCTCAGGCAAAATTGGAAAAAGCTTCGGTATAGCACTCGGAGTAAATAGCTGAGTGAATGAATACTGTGAGGCCAAGCAACATCTTTCACGCGACCAGAAATACAAATTCAAGTTAACTAACCACTGCTTTTGGGATTATTTTACTCTATCATCGTATTTTTGTGGCTTTTTTACGCCCACCTATATTTTCGATTTACAGAAGAATAGTTCGCTTTGCGCGGAGGATTGATTGTTGCTGCAGAACAACCTGTGAGATAGAATCCGATTTTAGTCTATACATGGAAAATGATTTGTTTGGGCCATTGCACTCCTTTTCATCCACGCAAAGACTGCGTGGCCGGACGGAGCGCGGGCACGGCTGTTGAATTTTGAATGATATTTTGACTAGTGGCATAACCCGGATGGTACACTGGCCCACTGCTGCAGTCCACCATGTCTTCATCTAGGTTGCCGGTGGTGCTGAGGAGCGGGCGGTGAGGGCTGTGGGGGGGTGGAAGGGGTTCAAGGTTGCGGTTCTGAATTACAGACGAGGGGCGGGACGGCGGTTGGAGGGCTACCTCAAACAAAGGTCAGAGGCATATCTGTGTGCTCTTTGTGTGAGTGATGGTGTGTAATTGAGATGTTAATGGAGAGGATAATGATCCGGCGTAACCCCCTGTTGCCACCGTAGGGCCCCATCACCGCCGCTGCCAGGCCCCCCCCCCCCATTCTCCGTGAGCAGACACGGAAAAGCGAGAGCATTATTACATGCGGAGTTAACAGGAGCCCAAGCATATCATTATGGTGCGATTGGAGAGAGTTATTGCTGTTTGCAGGAGCGCAGCTGACAAGGCTCCTGGCCCGCGCCTCCTGACCGCCGATTCACATTTCTGGTCGGCGCTGGCCGGCACCGCTCTCCGCGCCGCGCTCCGTTGCGCGGGGTTTTCCAGAGGAGAAGTGACAAACGGGGCCTCTCTCGCCAAAGTGCAACGGATCCGCTTTGGAAAAAGACGGTCACTTGCTTCGACGTTTAAAAACCGACACGGATGATAGCACTCTTGAATTTTCTCTTTTTTTTTTTTTTTTCATGAAAAAAGATGTAGGATGCCTGACAGCTTCGAATGGCACTAAAGCCAGCATCGCTTTTTCTTCATTCGTCACATTTTTCGGTACATGTCATCTGAATGGGATCTTTAGTACAAATTTCTTGATCTCTATTCGGTGAGAGTCTGCAAGTTTTCATTGTTGTTGGATTGTGTGTGTGTGTGTGTGTGTGTGTGTGTGTGTGTGTGTGTGTGTGTGTGTGTGTGTGTGTGTGTGTGTGTGTGTGTGTGTGTGTGTGTGTGCGTGTTTCTAATGCATGTGATATTTTAGATGTACTTATGTTACATTTGCCACGACCGTTCACTCACGAGAATCACGGCACTGATTAGATGTTGGGGTCAAAGGTCAAGGTGAGCTCACAAAAGACAGGTTTTAGCCATGCCGGGAAGAATGCATACGGTTATCATGGCAAATTTCACACAAATACAGAACGGGATAAAATGATGAAGTTCAGACATTTTGTTTTATTCAAAAACTCAAAGGTCAGCTCCACTGCCTCCATCATTATGTTCTACAAATAGAAATTTCTCTGGACATTAGTCATACGCTTTCATTCAGGGACAGAAAAGGAGGTGGTTACTGACATGGTTACTGTATGGATATTCTGTTGCTGCAATGAGGATGTATGTGTTGTGTGTGTGTGTGTGTGTGTGAAACATACATGTTTTAGGATTTATAGATTTGGTGCCATATCGACACATATTTTCATCATTTTCTCCTGCAATGTTGTGTCCTTTTGGAATCCGCTCTATCGAGTGTGCATGTACGCACATACAAGGAATGCGTATTTTATTTATGTGTCCCAGACAGCATATTTCGACCAAAAATCGAGTTCGATAATCTACTTTTACTGTGATAGCAAAACATTATATTCTACCCGAAGCCATTTTTATTATGTGATAACTTCCGACTATATCAGACAGATTTAGTTTTTTCTTGAGGGATTGAGAGTAGATGATCCCTAAATGCATGGATCCTGCAGCCACTGGGGCCTGCAGTTTCCTGGAATGCTGTTTCTGTTGTCAACTAACACGAGGCGCTTCTTTTTGTAGTTTAAATAACGGAGCCTAGAATATAAAATCCTTCAAATTCAAGAACCTTAATTGTGTTCCTATTATATTACATGTCTATCCCATTATATACTTTCTTTCAAACCCCTGATTTTGTGTTCCGTTGGTTTTATTTTAGGCAGCATGACCATTTTCTCAAATCAAAATAGATTGGGTGTGTGAGGCTTGTTATTGATGCATTTCTTAAAAATAAATACAAAATCTACGATTATGTCATACCGTATGAACCACTACATGGCAAGCGTAATCACAAAATTGGAGCATCAGTTTAGTTGAACACCCTGCGGCCATGCTGTGGTTTAAACGGACCACCGCAGCAGCTATAACATTGTGCAGACGATGAGGGGCTTTGACAGCCTCCCCCCAGTCATAGTGATCTCATTCTGTACTGGGAGTACTGGCACCTTGATCCACAACACGAGAACGTGTGCAGCACACACTTGCGCTCACCCCCACCCTACCCCTCCCTAGACCTGCTCTGTATGCCGGAATGCCACTATTTTTAAACATGCCGTCACCATGATCACTCGCGTGAACGAGAACCCCCCGCCCCACGATGCTTTGAGTCCCAGCCCCACCCCATCACACTCCGCAGGGAGTCTGACTACGCTGGCATTGGAAAACCGACTCTCCATGAATATTGAAAAGGGTTTTTAGCATGTGTGTGTGCGCACGCGTGTGTGTACGTGTGTGTGTGCTGCCGGGCTGAAGTGGCTTCTATACTGCTGGTAGAGCAGTTAACAAGGCAGCACCTGCTTGGTCCCTCCAACTGCAAAATCTATAAGGTGCTCCGAACATTGTGCAGAGGTGAAAGGAAATGACTTAGTGCACCGTCGGTGAGTCTGCGGGGTGCTGACGTGCATGTCCCGTGCGCGGGAGTGCGTGTGTATCTGTGCGTGACGCGACCATGAGCTGTGTGGAATACGGCGAATGAACGGGAAACAGAGCCACGGGTCACACATCTGTTAGATATTCATTAGCTATTCAGAGGAAACCATTGTTGAAGTCTTGACGTTTTTTGCAAAATCAACACACCGAAATACTCATCATAATTAGGTTGTTGAACTGGCCTAGCCGCATTATTTGCGGGATGAATGCACAGAGCGCGCCTGATGCAAATAATCAGGTGTTAAAAGGGCTAATCAGGGCTAAAACGTGAATACCAGCTGCTGCCCTAAATGCAAACTATTTCCAAACAATTACCGCGCCAAAAGTTGAGTAGATTTGGTCAATCCAGTAAACGTCCACCAGACGCGAATCTAATTTGACTGACCGACCGATTTTCCTGCTCCCCTCCAACTACAGAAACAACGGGGATAATTGCTCCAGCTAACAAGCGGCACCATAATGATGCAGATCATGACGGATGAATCAGATTTCCAATTTTTCCTACCACCCGTTATTAACGTCATCGTAGTTTGCCCGTGGGATTTGCCGCACGGCTCGGGATATTTGTAGGAAACGGTTCAAATCCTCTTTATGTGCAGGGTGTGGTTTTATAGCTCGGGATACGTATGAAAATGTTCACAATTTTGACAACATTTATTTTAAGTTTTTTTTTGATTCATATTACAATACTGATATTATTTCCATGGGGTTGATTAGATCAGTTTAGTATTAATACTGAAAGCGTTTTTTATTACAGGTATTCCTGTTCATGCACAGATTACACATATGAGCTCTTGATCACTGATTTGTCCCCAATCGCCACGCCCACCGGCTTCACCTCTTTATTTAGCCCGCTTGAGAGTGGTATCGACACTCTCGCTTGACTCACTATAGCCGTATTAAAAAAAAAAGCCAAAAAATAAACGTCAAAGTAAAAAGATTGATTTCATTATTCTCTCAAAAGGCCAACATCTGTGCCCATTGCTTCACAGGCGTTGATATTGTAGACAACACTTTCAGGAACTGAAAGCAAGTCGTACAGTTCGCACCTCGGCACAGATTCGGAAAGGGATGTGTGTCATTTTCTTGTCGACACAAGAGGGGAATAGGACAGGAGTAAAGGAGCAGAAGTCGGCTATTTCCTAGTTACTAAAAGGGCTCAAAAGCTTTTTTCTCGTCGTACCTGTTGAGCGTTGGAAGTGTATCGTCTCGGAGCTGCTGTTCGTCTTTGGTCGCGATCGACTGCAGCGGCTGGGCGTGAGGTGCGCGCTTGTGCCGCTAAAAGGCCCGGAATAAGTCGGATGCCCCGTGGAGTTTTCTTCAATTCTTTACCGCTTATTTACTGCCGCTAAATGTCGAAATGCTTTAATCAAAATCGGAAGCTAAGTCATGACGTACCCCGTGCACACGTCGTCAAAATCACCCAATGTTAAATCCGCGACACCCCCCCACCACCACAGATGCTTTGTGAGTGTTTGCTGTGCGGCAGGTGTGGAGGTGCTTGTAATGATGCCCTGGGAGGCTGGCTTTTTTTTTTTTTTTTTTTTTACGAGCGATCCCTGGCACCGAGCCAGCTCCGAGCCGGGAAACACACCTCCGTTACAGACGCTCCTTATTAACAGCCCATGACTCTTTTCCTTTTTCTCTCAGTTCGATGCGCCACACACACTCTCACACTCTCTCTCTCTCTCTCTCAAAGAGAGCTGGATGTGAGTGAATGATTTTCAAAAAAACGTCCATGCTTCTCACTCTGACCGTCTTGACCATCTTGACTTCAGTATCCCTTATCGGAGGATATTCTCCTTTATGTTTGTACTTTGTGACGCCACTTGTCATGCTGGAAATGTGAACTCGTGAAACAATTTTGTAGTTTGTTTTCAAGCAGGGATGGACAAGTTGGATAGGGAGGGCCGCAAAAAAAGTTGTCCTCCCTGCTAGAGGGCCACATTGTGACCATGCCCTTCCACAAGTCTGGCCCAATAACCCCATCCTTTAATTATCCAACTGTAGCAACTCATTTCATGAACATGTCTAAATATATACGGGCAATCAAAGTTTATTCTACCAATATCTAGCGTGAATTTTTTGAAAAGGTTCCTTTTTTTTTTTTTTGTAATGTGACTGGCGGGCCGCGCGAGGCGAGGGGTGCAGACCGCATGTGGCCAGTCGCCCATCCCTGCTTTAAAGCATTAGGCCACTTGGAGGTCGCACGAAGAGCAGGATTTCAGGATCGTGTGTGCGCACTCATTATAAAGCTGTAGGGCCGATTAGTGGAGCTGCGTCCACCACGATGCAGCAAATGTTTGAACTATAGAGCCATTTACCTGTCGCGCCCTAATTGCGGTGCAACGTGTCATTTCATCAACTCCCCGTTCTTGCCACGTAATTAGCAAGGAAGCAATTAGGTGCGCCCCCTAAATCGGTTCACCATCCAACAGTTGGGTAATTTCACAAGCGCCGTGATTGGAAAACCCATCCACAGAACTTTTTTCCCCCATCGTAATATTTGATGTTGGTTGCAGTAGATCACCCCCCCCCACGTGTGTGTGGGGGTGCGCGCGTCCTTAGTGCATTGCAGCAGAGCCACCAAAAAAAGAAAGAAAAAAAAAACTAAAACTCATCTCCTTCCTTCTGTCCACACGCCATTGTTGTGTTTTTCCATCTCTTGCGTGTGGGAGTCCGAATTCAAAGGGCTCAGCGGCTGCGTCTGATGGAAACGTTCACCCTCCTATCTCCATCCTGAATGGAGTGGTTCCCGCCCTGTGTCCCTCTTCACCTTCAACTCGCTTTCTCCCCCCCGCCACCCCCAAATATCATAGTTGCGCGTGGCCTCCCATAATACAATTAGACACCAACACATGTTCCAGCGCATCAACTCCTCCCACTCCTCCCCTCTCCTCTCTCTGTGTTGAACTGAAACATGATGCTGGATGCGGCAAAAAAAAAACCCAAAGCCTGATAATAAAATCTGGTCCTGCATTATCTGGGCAGGTAGGTTTTTGGGGGGTAAGGATTAAAAAAAAAAAAAAAAAAAAAAAAAACACAGAGACAATTATAAATCCCATTCCCATCAAAGGCAAAGCTGCGAAAATGAAATTAGCTTTCCTGGATTTCACCTTTAAGCTCGTGCGCATGAAGACGTTCCGGGGATGTTTGCTCATCGCATTTATCGCCCTGTCGCCCAAACTGCGCCGGCAGTCATGTGCTTGAAGTCCGCAACCCGGCACTTCAGCATTTGCACGGCGTTGGCATGCAATTTAAGATACATGGCCGTGCGTGGCGGTTTAATTAGATTTGTTCAAAAGAAATTCACCCCTCGTTGGAATTTAATTTGCACCAAATAACCCCTGGGCTGTTGATGTTGTGTGACAGACAGACTGACACACATTAGGTGCTCTGCCGTGTAAAGCTGAGCAGCAACCCTTCTAGCGCGGCATCCTGATTTCATTGACTACAAGTGTGCAAGAGTATTTTTATTTTTTTTCCCTTTTGTACACAAGCGTTCAATTAGAATTTTTTCCCCGCCGCCGTCATCAAACGCTGCTTTTGGCGAAAGCGTCGCCATGACCGAATGATGTCCCTCACGAGCTGTTCTTCTTTCGGTCCACTTGCTATTTGATGATTTTGTGCCGGGCCAAAGCATCATTTGGTCCAGGTTGAATTTCGACATGCAAATGCCCCCTCCTTGATTTCACCCGCAGATATTTTTGGCCCATTGATCGAGAGTCTCCCGTGGGAACCAGATGTGTTTGGCTCGGGAATATTGATTCGTCGCTGGTAGGTCAGACCGGTTCCTGCTGCCTCATTGTGGGTGCGATCCCACATGGAAAAACATCAGATTCTCTCTCGCAGTGAGGGCTTTCTGGCTGACTGACTTGATCATTGAAAGATGTCATTCTTAGAAGCCTCTTAGTCATTTTATAGTGGGATTCCCCCTTGAAAATCCTAATAGCATTTTACCCAGAATTATGGCGACTAAAAAATTCCATCTTCTTCTCCAATAATCTATCGATTCCATCAAGTTGGACAAATGATAAAATTATTAAAGAGCTGCAACCAGATTGATTTTTTTTTTTTTAGGCTCCACTCATGGTTCATTTGCCAATAGGGTTGAATTCAACATTTCCCCTTATACAGTATTTCTTCTCCCTTGCATTAGTTCACAGATGGTTTTCTGATTGCCATCTAGGGCTTAGATAAACATAAATACAGAATATTTTTTTTCTTTGGTTCATACTATTATTATTATAATTAAATGTCAATATAATTATCATTCCTCAAATACAATGCCTTTGAATTTGGAGGGAAGTAGCCACGCCGATCATGCCTACCTGGCTTTTTCTGCCTAGTAACGCCCATCTTTTTTCTTTCTTTTTTTTTAACCTCCTTCCATCCAGGCTGTCATGAAGGATAGCATGCGACTTCCACACCGATTGATTGGCGGTTGTGTGTTGAATGACAGCCTGTGAAGCAAGCCTCCGTGCGAACGATAACGGATGTCAGAGGGTCTTATTATATATACATTGTGTGTACATGGAAACGCAATGCAGTAGATGGGACTGTAGCTACCTCTGCAAGCTGTCAGCGTAATTGAAATAAGAAAGAGATTCTGTAAACAGGTTATTAGAAGAGCGAGAGCCCGTGGCAGGTTGATGGACTGCTTTGAAGAAGCTCATTTTGCTGTTAAGGCAACCTCACATCATAAAGCTTAGAGATTCAACATCTGACAGGATGGGTGCTTTATAGGTTGGGGGTGGCCCATTCCAAAGATATATATACAGTATATATATATTTTTTTTTTACTAGATACACAGAATATACTCTTGGTCTATACTGTGTATCCACCATTTATTTTCTTTCCTATGTCAATTGGTCAATGAACGATTTTTAATATATGGCACCTTGTCTTGTGAGTCCCATCAGCTTATAATTGAATTAAGTGTGCATATTACAGGCTTTTGCGTCAATATCTGTCTCAAAGAGCCTGGGGGGATGAATATCCTGTCTCGGTGGGGGGGCTGTAACAGCAGGGGAGCTGCTCACGTCCTCGTCACCGTGGCCAGACGACGTGTGCTTAAAGACATAGTCTGGCCTGGATTTCAGACGTTTGAGGTCCACATAAGTCCATCTTCAGCCCTAGATAAAGCGTTCGCCACACTTAGAACAACAAGTGGTCACTCTGTGTCCTTTGTTTTGGCACCAAATGCACATAGATGAGATACATGCCACAACCCCTCCCCCTTTGGGATGGGGCTGTCTCCATAGAAGCAGAAAGCCTGGATTGGAAAATCTTGATTAATAAAACATTTTCCAAGTACTCATAAACATACATGTATCTCTTGAGGTCCAGGAGGTCAAGAATCGGCTCCTGGAGGTATTCCATTCATGTTGACTTTCTCAAATACATGGAGGCAAACGAATTAAGCTTTAATGGCGCCACAGAAGCCTGAGTGTCTCAGTCAGCTCCCCCTCCTGCTCCAGAAGGTATTTAAGCTGCGTCTTCAATTATTCATAAGAGCACTAATCCTCTTGATGTAGCTTTTATTAGCTTGTCTTATTTATTGTTGTTACCCTGTGACTCTAGGGGAGGGCAGGAAAAGCCCCTTCCCCTCCCTGCACTGTGTCTATGATCGGTCGTGTGTCATTAGCTTTTTGTCAACGGTGTGCCTTTTCAGGCTTTGTTCAATGCTCCAACACCGGGGTAATTAACAAGCGGTTTCTTTCCGCCCTGTCATTAGAGCCACGTTTTTTATTTGGATACATGACTCAATTTCACTTTACAGGAAATGACATGTCCCCCCCCCCCCCCCATTCGGTTCTGATACGTTTAACAAAGTAAGCCTGGTATGTAACCCAACCCGGGCTTTCATTATCGGTTAACTGTTAAAAAAACGGTCTCCTTAACGCACAGGCAGTTTTCCATTTGCCTCTTCATTAGCCGAGGCAAGTGCATAATATGGCTCATAATTTAACAATCTCTGCTAATGTTTTCACACCGGCAATGACGAAATGAACACGGATGCCCTGAGTTCCACTGCCTCGGTGTTGCGTCGCGTTAACCTTGCATACTACTGAACAATCGCTCTCCAAGGGGGCCAATCTAATGTGTGTGTGTGTGTTCGTGCATGGGGGTGGTTTGCAAATATTGTCTTTGGGTAACGGCGGCATCGAGGCCTCCTTTGGAGAGGGAAGCCACGGGAATACGGGAGTCTCGCTGGGAGTTTCGTTTCCCTGTGTAGCAGGCCGGACAATGAGCCATTTCAACGCTGGAGCCATTGTGTTGGGAAAGGACAAGAGAAGACGGATCACCCCGTTTACCTGCCTTTTAATCCAATTTCTTTGCATTATCGCTTATCCCGCTTTCTTTCTTCTCCGATTTGCTGCTTTCGTTGGCGCTCGCTGGGGCTAAAGTGTGAGAAAATAAGCAGTGCTGCTGTTGGCCAAAATGCGGGCCAGCTTTGTTCCATTTTATCTCGCCGTGTAACATTGTGCCTTCAACGCAGAATCGTACAATAGGAAAACCATTCCAGCAGCTCCGGCTCGCGCCGTATCTGCCGAAGGCCTGTGGGAATCCTCAAAGCAGCCACTCAGCTGCCGGGCACGTGTGTGAATGTGCATTAAGGCCCCTGTATTATGCAGTTTCCCCCCTGGTTACATTCTGAAATATGTAATAAGAGCATTAACAGGATTCAACACTATACTCGGCCTTAGATTAGCTGACAACTCCAGCGTGTGTAATGCCACTGAGATTAAACCTCTTGAATGGGCCGCGTTCAGATGCACGGCAGCCCGATTGCATAGATTTCTGCCATTCTATAGTCAGGAGAGCCAGTTAATGTCAGGCTCCGGTGCACGCACATACGTATAATGTCTTTGTTCCATTCGTTGCAGGAAAAATCTATTATTCAAACGTGTTGTTCATGTGTGATCCGCCGCCAGTTCTGGTGGCAAATTACTGGAACTCTGGAATGTCAACATCAGCACCGCTCTGGTTCGGTGTTTGCACTTGGTAATTGCTTTTGCTCGGTATTAACCACACGCGCTGAGGAAATGGGACGTCCCGTTCGTTCTTCACCGAGGCCGGGTGCAGTGGCGCGTCGTTGAAGGCAAAGCTCGCCATTGGTGTCCATGCGCAACAGCTCTTCTTTTTTAAGCCGCGCCGCAGTTCCCGTCGCAACATCGACTTCGCGCTCACCCGTTTTGATAAACTGTCCGTGCGCCGGTTTCGTATTACATTTTGACCTCACGGGGCTGGAGTAAATGTCAAGAGATCACCGCAGTGCGTCCCGTGGGGGAACATGAATGTCGGAATCAAATGTCACCATGACAATCCGACGAGTGGTTGATCAGATTTAATTCAGCTCGAAACAAAGTGATGGACTGACCAGGCTGCGTACAATGTTGGAAAAACTGGAGCAATGGAGCATGTATATTGTATATTCACCACGTAGACAAAGATGTGTTGATTTATTTAATAGGGGCCCCGTTATGTGAATCAATGGCCGGCTAACCAAACCCCCCCCCCCCCCACACACACACACAAACACACACACACACACACACTGTCAGAGGAGCAATCCATCGTCCTCATGACACAAATACCACCTCACGCCCCTGACCTCGACCTGAGCGTATGCTCACCAATGTCACCGAAAATGGATTGGGAGAAAATGAGATGTAACAATGCGAGAGGGAGAGGGCGGGGGAGGGGGGGATGGACGGGCAGGGAGTCGCGGATGGGTGGGGTTTGCTGGGGCCGCTCACGGCTGCCCATTATCAGGGCCTATTAATGTGCCCGGTTATTTTACTGTCACTCCTCTGCGCAGTCTGTCTTCATTAGGCCAGAGGCGCAGCGTTGAATCCTGGAAGTCACTTGCCGCATTGGAAAAGAAACGGTCCAAATTTGTTTTTTTTGGAGGGGGGGGCACGGAGGCGGCAGGTATCACCCCTGGTGCACGGATAAATAGATGGCAATCGACCTCATCCCAAAACGGTGCAGGGGCCCTGGGTTTTACGCAGGGGCACAGAGGAAATCCCCCTCATCCGCGCAGGGAAGCTGTCACCCTCGGCTCCGCCTCCCCCGGAGAGCTTTCCTGGATGCTCATGCTTGCCCGGGAACAGCTGGGGCCTCGGCGAGGCATGTTGATTGTGGCTAATTAACAACGCCAGAGGTTAGTCATGTTAGCGTTCAAAAACGGAAGAATGGACAACCCCAGAGGGGGAAGACTCTCTCACTCCGCGTTGCACAGAACGTGCGCCGTCGTTATGCGACTGATGGGGGGAAAAAAAATAAAAATCATCAAATCAAAAAGCATCTTAGGTTACTGAGGGGAATACTTGTAGTCTGCTGTATTTCTGAGGATCAAGCACCGGGAGTGTGAAGTAATAAACAATGCGCGTGTTCTCTTTGAAAGGAGGAGAAAGTGTTATCAATGAAATCACGGGTGTCTATTTCCGGTCTGTCTGAATGGATGAAAGTGTTGTTTCAAAGGATTCCGTTGTCATCTCTCCAGTTGCTCTAGTTTCGGCGCTCCCACACTCCAGAGGGATCCCTGTGACACTCCTGCACTGTGTGTGTGTATCGAGTGTTGAATTCCAAAGGAGGGTTGTCGAAATCGGATAATCAACGCATTAACCTCGAATATTGTCGGGAGATGAAATGTGTCGCTTGCCCCGCCTGGAACACCGTGAAGATTCCACTACCTGTGCTGTGTCACCCAGTTATCCAAAATGTTGTCGCGCATGCTGTATATGTCCAATGGAGTTATGATGCTGGTTGTTTCATTTTTAGTCCCACCACTAAAAACCTGAACAACGAGGTAAATAAGTCTAAAAACCTCTGTAGACCCACAATTTCATATTGTGATATGATTTTTGGTTCAATCTGCAAACGGGGGTTGGGTGGGTATTATTATTATTATTATTATTATGTATTATTATTATTATTATTATTATTATTAATTTTTTAAATAATAATAATAATAATAATAATAATAATAATAATAATAATAATAATAATAATAATAATAATAATTATTATTATTATTATTATTATTATTATTATTATTATTATTATTATTATTATTATTATTATTATTATTATTATTATTATTATATGGTATAAATATATAGAATCTGTCAGCATTTTTTAAACCATTTATATTTTGCCCTTATATATTCTAGTTTTTCCTTTTGCAAATCGTCACCTCTTCGTCCATTCATAGTTGCATAATTACTTTTCGGCGAAATATTCCATATCGAAATGAAATTGCATGTGCCGTACTCATTTTCTTTTTCTCTCCCTATCACCGAGCCCACCCGCAGATCAATTAAAATGCCATCAACTTTTTTTCATTCCGGGAAACAATAGGCCGGGGTTTCTCCTGCGAGAGCCGTACATTAAACACGTTGTTGGCCCCACAAATTGGCCGCAAGCCCGGGAAGCCTTTACATTTAATCGGCCTCCCGTTTGTTTCCGAGCTGCCACCGCCCATTACGATCTCTCATAAACGTGCTGGTATAAAACCAAACTTCACCTGGGCATCCAGAGAGAGAGAGAGAGAGAGAGAGCGAGCTGCTAATGTCATTAATGGCCCTGGTACCGCACAGACTATTTCTCTTAGTTATGGAAACCCTTATCTTTGGACACACACCCGGGGCTCACCCGTGACTGCTCCCAATTTGGCAACTCTTCAGGCGCCCTCCATCACGGCCACTAAACCCTGGAAGCCGCGAGATGGCCAATAAAGCTATTACGAAGGAAAAGGTCACTTCCAGCAACAACCTGTTAATTGGATTTAGTTTTTTCTTTCTTTTTTTTTTTTTTCCTCCCTTTTTTGAAGAACTGCACCCGCGTGTGTGTGTGTGTCGCATTTTAAATCTCCCTAACGACGGGCCTGTATCCCCTTGCGACTTTTGCGTTTCGCGCCGTACCATTAGCCGCTAGATTTGTTTCCCTCCTTCCTGGCAGCTCGTCATCTCGCTACGCAAAGCAGAAAGCCAAGCGGCGCTTTTTAAGAGCGTTCGTTTATCACAGTCAACGTTTAATTTGGTTTTCGCTCCGTCGGCTGCCAAACGGCAACTTGTTTAGTGCATGGAATTATCCAATTTTCATGATAATGCCCCCTCTTTCATTTTTTTAACAATTTTTATCCCACTTCTCCTCCGTTGCATTACGCGACAACATATTTTATGAGTTTAATACCGTTTGACATCTGAGCACTGCCTTCAGCCGCAGAGGGTGTTATCTGTTGTTATATGTCGTTTTTTATTTATTTTTTCCTCTGCAGAAAACCTTCACCTCACTCATTCTCTTTTCACGTCCCCGGTGGAACACGTAGCACTTGCACGTCAAACAGTGCATCGCGAATGTGCCCATCAAACCTCTGCTGAATAAACCTCCATCCTTTGGTAACGCGTGTTGTTTCCGATGCATAAATACCGGTGCCGTTCGTAAATCTCGCAGCAGCAGCACCTCCGAACAGCATTAACCTTGTAAGCTGTTGTTTTTGTATCCCAGGATAGGGGATGACTCGCATGTCACACATCATGACTCCCATCAAACCCCGGCTCTTAAGTGCCTTTCAAGCCGAGTCTCTGCGGTATTCCCATCGTTACTGACAGACCTCAAACACACTCGACTGGCGCGTCTCCTCCTGGACTCTCCGGCGTTGCGTTATTCCGGGGGGGGGAAGAAAGAGTGACAACTCGAAAGTGGCATTGCGCGTCCGTGAGACCAAGTGCCACATTGTGAACAGTTTGTCTCCCTGACATTGATTGCAAACTTAGGGCGTGGGCCTCCGGAGACTTAACTTGGAATAAAAGTGGCCTTAGAGCCGGCGATTTAAAATAACGTGTCTCCTATTGCGCCACAGATTTGTTTTTCGGGGGGGGGAGGGGGTGGAGCACATTAATGGGACACGGGAGGGATGAGTTCGGCCAACAAGACTTGACACAGAGTTTATGCCTTTTTCAGAAAGGGGGCACACTTTCCAGATGATTGCTTTGGGTGCTCAAAGCTGATTTAATGGCCTGCTACATGGGGTCAAACTTTCGGTCGCACCCTTTTTCCAGTCCCGGCGGGATTTTTTGCTAAGGCGGTCTCTGGAAGCTGCGGGAGGGTAGCATGAGAGTGAATGTGTGCGAACAAATCCACAATATCACACATTTTAAGCTGTATGGGGAATGGAACCAAGTGTGTTGATAATTTCTACCCAGATCTGACCACAGTGAGCAGAGAGTTCAACAAAAACACCAATTGACACGATCATCAAATGTGTGTTTTCCTATGCTTGATTAAATTGTAACAAGATCTTCTTTGTGTTTTCAGGCTCTTTCTCACCACTGCACACCGCTGCGATGAATCCCGTTCTGTGGTTTAAGGAACCGGAGGAACTTCTGCTCTGAAGGTGGGATCCCTTTACGATGGCTCGAGTCTTTTCAATCTTTTTCTTCTTTTTTTTTTTTTACCAGAGGTCGAAAGGCAAATTGTTGTCGCTCATGACATTGAGATTCGAGGTGAGACCTTTGCGCGGCTTGACCTTAAAATCAGTGTCATCGCGAATCACCGCAAAGCACTCTGCGTCCGTCGAAGTCATAAAAGGCCTAATTGGATTGCGCTCCTTGTAATCTGAGGTGAAGTGTTTGGTGAAGAGGGAGTGAAGAAAATGTGTGCAGACCTATGCGCCCCAACAAGTTGACTCCCATTTGGAATCTGAACATTTTGGAATGCGTCCGGGGGCGGACTGTTTCTCTTTTGGCTCGCTGATGGACAATACTACAAATTGCAATAAAAATCCGGCTCCGCGGAACAGTCCCCGTGTTTTGCGAAACCTCTGGGTTTGGGGAATTTTGTCAGCTCGAGCTCGGCGCAATTTGTGAAAGCGTCACCGGTCTCTCACTGCCGACACGAGGGGGGGATTTGCATGGAGCCTGAGGGGGGAAGCGACACCTGGGAAATTTAGCGCGCGGTCCTCTTTCCCAGCCATTAGACCGGCTGCCAGTTAACTGGTAGCCGCCTCCATCCTCGACGCGGAAATGGTGCAAACTAGATTGTTGCATAGTTTGCGCGTAGGATTTGTATTCATTTTCACTCTGCTTCCCAGGCTTTGTGGCCCTACAGCGTGTGGGCACAATTATAAGTACACCAGAAATATCCGATGGTACAAGAGAAATCAGATAATATATACAGCATACTTGTTTCTTTTGCTGTTCACGTCACGCTTGGGTCTCACGTTAATGAATTTAGAGGCCAATTAGGCAATTCACAGGGAAGTTCATTGGCAACACATTTTTCCTAATGGTAAAATTAGATTCAACCAACTTGGAATATCAAATACACTCAACGCACGTGCAATTAATGGAATTTAGCTGCTTCAACTTGAAATGGGAACGTTTGGCACGGAGATTTCCATAGATTTGTTTAGTTCCAATTTGACTCCACCTCACTCGAAGTAGTAGTAGTCTTCTGTACTTTGAAGATCGTATGTTTTCTGGCACTCTTCACTCCTCTCCTCTCATCGTGGTGCTCCTCCTGGTGCCTCCACATGCTGCCTCAGCGCTCTTTGTTCCACTTCGTTTGGGTGTGTGCTTATGTGTGCCTGCCTCCGCAATGTGCGCATGTGTGTGTGTGTGTGTGTGTGCGCGCATCAAGAGAGCATTTTGAGGATGGTTCGGAGCTGTCTGCTCCCCCACCCCATCTTCCCCGTGTGACGAGAAGAGTGCGTGCGTGTGTGTGCTTGTGTGTGTCAGTGGCGGCGTTTGATGTCTTTGCAGCATTTGTATGCCTGTGCGTGTTGCCGAATCTATGTTGTGCAAACGAAGAGACGCAAGTGAACCCGTGCAGGAATTGCGGCGCGCGAGGGGGACTGCAACGCGGAGCTGCAAGATAAGAGAGGAAAACACACTCGCATGCCGGCTGTGTGCACCGTGCGCGTTTGTTGCACGCCTCTGTAGGTGTGTGTAGTGCAGAAACCACCCGCCCCCTCCCTCCAACTCCAGAGACTACCATGTTCATTATTCTTCCTAAAAGAACCATTAAAATTTCATCAGTGCAATGCAATCTGTGGCGGGGCGGGGGGGTGCGTGCGCGCGCGCACGAGTGTGTGCACATCAGAGGGAGACTCAGCTGTGCGGAGGGAGGAGGGAGCTCGCGTCCTCCACTCATTCACCGCCGCCTGCCTTGGTGCCTCCCGCCTCCCGCTCCTCCTTTTCTTCTTCAGAGTCTTCTCCTCCGGTGGCTGGTTTCTCCTCACCGGGAGGATGCCGATGCGGAGATTGCTGACTTCTCCCATGTTGTGAGCCACCAGCGTCCCTCCCCTCCTAATCCTGGCATGCATCCCACTTCATCGTACTACCACTTCTCCTGCTCACACGCACGTTGGTTACAGGAGGCTCTCTTCAGGCTACAGGAGGAAGGTGCAGTAGTAGTAGTAGTAGTGATTTTTGGTTTTATCATCTTGCAGGCACTTTTGGATTTATGAGCTGCTGACACTGGATGGGTCTCATTCTCAAGATTAAGAGTTGGAATATTTTTGATTTTATTTTATTGGTCGAATCCTCTAAACTGTTACTTCGCTGGAGATTTAAAGGTGAGCCCTCGATTTTGGTTTCAAACAACTTGTTGATTAGCCACCAGACAGAAAAACCACACGTTTTGCTTTGCCATCAACTTTGTGCAGTTTTTTTGAGGTCCTCTTTCCTTTTAATCACACTGATCCCACCAGCGTTTCTTGGAAAAAGGAGCGGGGCTCACTGGTGCTGCTCTTGTTCCACATTGATCAGGAACACGGGGAAATCATCAGAAGCCCTAACAGACTGTGGGAAGTGAGCGTGTGGGGAATTTTCTCCACAGATCCCTCACCGCTCCACCACCACCACCACCACCACCACCAGCACCAGCACCAGCACCGCCGCTGCCTGATCCTGTGTGGCGCTGTGTTATTGCTGTGGTGAGTGCAAGGCACCGTCTCTCAGGTAGATCTGATGTCGCTAATTGAGTCTTAATTGGGTTTTCACTCAGCTGTGAAGGTTTTTGGTTTCGGAGCCGCTTAAAGCCTCACTTCAAAGAGGTTGTTAGTTACGTTTGTGTGTGTGTCTGTGTGTGTGCGAGCGCGTGCGTGCGCGAGTGTGCGTGTGCGAAAGTGCTAGGGCGGGAGTTAATGTAAGAGTGAGAAAACGGGGAAAAATGATTAAGTTTAAAGTTGCCTTGTGCGTGCGTGCCTGTGAGTGTTTGTGCGGCGGCGGGGGTGTGTATGTGGGTTAGTCGCGGGCCCATCTGTGGAGGTCTTGTGTGATAGATGGTGACTGACGGAGGGTGTGAGGTGTGTGTGAAGGAGGAGGAAGATGATGAGAGGCAGTGGAATGGGGGGAGGGTGTCGGGAGGAGATTGGGAAACTGGTATCCCATCTGTGTGTGTGTGTGCGTGTGCGCACGTGCGCGCTCGTGTGCGTGTGTGTGTGTGTGTGAATTAAGGTGCTAGAGCAGTACATCACATACCGGCTAATGGAATACTGGAGACTTGAAGGTTCCCCTCTTGCTTCTCGTCCATCACCGCACCTCGCGCTCCACACAGGATTCTGGGTAAAATGTGACGCACGAGAGACCACGCTGCAGCCGCTGTCAGTGTTAGGGTTCCCGCTTGTGCGGCGAGCAAATCACAGACCGAAGTCAATGCGGTCACGTAGGTACGGCGACAGCTGCGTTACTTTTATCTTGCCCACCCGAGAAATCAGCTCTAAATGACCAATGTTGTTGTTTGGTGAGGTCAAAGGAGGGGGCTGCCCACCTCGGGAAAGTTTTTGACCGTTTTCTGCTGCTCCCTGCTTTACCGTGGTACAACCTTTTTATTCTTCGATTAGCCGCAGCAGCTGCTTAGCAACCACCACCACCACCAAAAAAAAAAAATTACAGCGAGGAAAAAATAATACAGATGCTGACACGCGCCCTCATCAGCAGTGAACATAGAAATGGTACTGGAGCCAAATTTAATGACCGGGAACAATGTTTATGGGGGCAGGTGTTTTTTTTTATGTATTTATTGTGTTGTTTTTTTTTTATACTAACCTTTTTTGTCTGTTAAACTAAAGCCCATGTGCGACGAGATTAGGTGCCGAGGTTTTCATTGGACAGCTGCTGGTCGTAGTGAAGGAGTGTTGGGGTCCCACATGTGGTGGCGTGACGGCTTCGGTTCCACATTCGCGGAAACCCCTCTGCGCTCATGCGCGTCATATCTTTGTCCCTTCTCCAAAATATGAGTTCAATAATTCGTGCGTAGGCTTCTTATTTTGAGCCCACATCAATTTCCATTCCCCGACTACCTGTAGGATACAATTATGGAAATGACCTAAAAATGGAAAGTCACTTTGTCTGACAGAGAAAAGTCACATGGTAGACTTGAAGATGTTATTGGCACACGCGGTGCAGCAGGTTGATGATAAATACACAACTGCTTGAATTTTGCCATCGCAATGCCACTTACGCCTGATGATGTACCGGCGTTAGAATTCCACCCGCAAAGCACGGGATTTCCCAGCCGTCGCCGTGCAAGCACAGCAGGCCCCGCGCTCACCGTTTAGGTATCCCTCCCCCAACGCACCCCACCCTGCTGGGACTGTAAAAAGATGACGCGTTCAGCGATCAATGGTGGCAACACGCCGGGTGCTGTTATCCCTCACTTTCTGCTGGGGCCTCAGTGTGATTTAGTGATGTTCCTGCGGCTCAATAACCACCACTACTTGGGAGAGGGGGAGGCGGGGGGAGGGGGGGGGGGGGAACGGACGCGGGGGGCGGCCGGGGGGGTGTGGGGGGGGGGGGGGGGGGGGGGGGGGGGGGGGGGGGTGGAACGGACGCGTGCATTTGTTTTGTGCATGCGTTTGAACGCGTGTTTGTTTTCATACGACGTGCGAGCGTGTGAGCGTGTGTGCGTGTGTGTGTTTAGCATGTTGGCAGTGCGGAGCATGGGGAATTAAAAGTGAGTATCTCCTTGCGAGAGAACACTTGCCTGTGTGCGTGTGTGTGTGTGTGTGTGTGTGTGTGTGTGTGTGTGTGTGTGTGTGTGTGTGTGTGTGTGTGTGT
>JAFBJU010000242.1:751473-821577 GCA_016785305.1 Colistium nudipinnis | reverse complement strand
GTGCGTGCGTGCGTGCGTGTGCGTGCGTGTGTGTGTGCGCGTTTTTTTTTTTTTTTCTGTCGAACCCCCATCCAGCCCATTGCGCCAGTCGCCCCTCTGGGAAAAGAGATGCGTGCGTGGAAATATGGTTTTGGCTTTAACAATCTGTTTTATTCAACAAGGGCGAGGCACTCCCCCGAACATTGGTGGCGGTGTTTTAAACGGAGTAAAATTGAGGCCCGTCCCGGTGCCGGCTGTATATCACTCGGGCAATTACAACCTTCACAGACCTATCGGTAGTAAAAGGGAGGTTTATGAAGCGCGAGCATGGGGGAAAATGCAAACAGAGACACAGTGTTGTGTGTGTGTGTGTGTGGACGGATTGAGGCGTGGTGAGCTGAAGCAGAGGGGGAGTGTGTGTGTGTGCGGGGGGGCTTAGGCCATTTGTATTGTGTCACGCTGTGCCGCAACACATCTTCTTTTGACCCCTTTCACCTTTTTTGGGTTTGTCTCAGTTGACTGCCTGGTGCGTGTGTTCAACAGCCCCTCGTGGCAGATTTAACAGCACACTCCTTTGTGTCGTAAGTCACCCCCCCCCCCCCCCCCCCCCCCCCCCCCCCCCCCCCCCCCCGCCTCCCTCCCCTCCAAATGCCATCATGTGAAATTGAGATTTCACAGCCCTGGTCTCATCTCTCCTCTTTATCTCTGGCTTGCGCTGTTTTCAAAACCTTAAAAAACACACACACAGAGCTGTAACCACTCCGCACGCTGCCAACTTCTCCTCCTCCACCCTTCCCCTCCCCGTGATCCACCACAGCCATAATGAGATTTGATGCTAATCCCGACACAATATCACAAGATTATGCGCCGTCATAATGCCCCACACAGGCAGCGCTGGCGGTGGAGAATGGGTTTGGCGCGGCGTGCAGAGGGGGCTTGGCTGAGTGAAAGCACATTCATGTAATCTAAGTGTAATTGCGTGGTAATGCAGCTTGTGTGCGGAAGAATGGAAGAGTGGAACGGCATTATTTTTTTTTTTTTCTTCCAATCTTCCCTGTCAGAGTAAGGACAATGTCGAGAGCAAGAGAGAAAGAGATGCTGGATGTGGGAAGGGAAGAGATTGATAAGGTGAGGGGGAGCAGGCAGTGAGGAATGTAGACCGAGGGATCGTTTATCTCCAATAGGGTTGTTTGGTGTTTTGTTGGTGTGGTGTACGCTTCGACTGATGTTCTCGCGTTGGACTGGTGAATAGAGAGAGGCAGGATGGGAAGAATCTGCGCTTCCTAATCAATGGATTGATTCAAAAAAAAATTGGCTATACATTGAAGTTCGGTTATTAGTGGAATCTGTCAATAGAATTATTGTGTTGTATGAGTTATTTTTGCTTATTTGTGCTTAAAAAAAGTCAGCCCTATGGAATTAAATGCAACCCTCTATTAGTTAGTATAATTCGTTTTAATGCACATGGGTTGACTATCAGTTCTCATCCCTCTCTTTAATCGAAAATGGAAAACCATAGGTTAATAATAATACTTTAGTTTTGAATGATCTTACTATAGGGTGACATATGATGATTTATTGCTTCGCGGGTGCATAAAGAGATATCACCACCGCCATCAGCTCGTGCCCTGGTGAAAATATGAAATGAAAGCATATAAAATCCACATTGACCGTCTGGGACAGAAATATACAGAGAGGAGAAAGACAAATTAAATTGCTGAAAAGAGAACGATCGCATATCATATTTTAATACGTGCAATTATATACCACAAAAAATGCAAGCATAGTTTTTTTCAAAGCGAGGTCAATTATTAAAATAGCTATACACAAGGAATAATGTAAATATGAAAAATATCATTCTAATATCTATAGGGCACTGTGGATCAAGGCTATGCACAATTGTTTTCTCCACAGGCAGTGTGTTTTTTTTTTCTTCTATTTGAAGCATCAACTGACGGCACAGGTTAAAAGAAACCGAAGCCCCTTCACACAACTAATGTTTGCACGAAAAGTAAATAACCTCGGTATGGCGTTCACTCGTCCTGGTTATTTTATTTGCTACATTAGTAGAAAGGATTTTTTTTCTCTCTCTCGCTCCACTGTCGCTGAGTGCTTGCTGACCACGTGAACAGTTTTCTCTCTAGAATATTGTAAGGTCCTGACCTTACTGTGTAAAATGCCTCGGGATAATCTGTTGCGAATTTGGCGCTGTACAACTAAACTAGAATATAGATGAAGGCACATCCTTGGCTTTCCTCTGGCCGTGTGCCAGCTGTGCAGCACTATTGCAAGAACGGAGAGGACTACAGCTTAAACACGCCGCGCACTCCGGGCGAACGGCGACAGTGCGGCTTCGACTCAGTTTGCTATGAGTAAAAACAAATAAAAGGAGACCTGATATCCTTTGTGGAGTCTGTAAAACGGTGAGAGAAACAACCTTACACGTTTTCCGTCCAAAAGAATTCAGTCTGCTCCTCCGAAAGCCGCGTGGCGATCGCGGCGCCGGACACACCTACGCATATTCAGTCCTCAGCCACCAACCTTCTTAAATTTTCCATCGATGCAACCAAATAACAGGGAGAATACATAAATGGCAACTGTGCTCGGTGACCCTACAGAGAAGTGTGCCTCCGTGGATAAAGGGCTCTTTCCTTTTGTTGCGTCCATATTGATTTTGTAGGCCTCTATAAGGCAGACAAGCCGGGAACTAATTTCGGGCATAATTAAATGAACATTTCTACCATAGCATGCCGTGTGTCACATTTCGGAAATTCGGGCGGTAATTAGGTCTCCACAGCTGCAGAAGACCAAAAGTACATTTGGTTTGAAATTGTTTCGTATTTGATATTTCGTTGTGCAGAATTCCCGAAGTGAGCCGGTGTGCTCGGCAAGTCTTTTTGTTTCTGGCCGCGAGGGCGCCGGTATCACTGCCGAAATCGTTTTGTTGTCACGGCCGAGCGTTGTGTCGCCTCTGAAAAAACACACACACACACACACTCTCACAATCACACTCACACACAAACGCGCAACGACGACACGCGACGAGGTGCCGGGAGAATGTCAGGCTCGGGTAAGTGCGTGAAAACAAAACAAACGGCGGCAAAACGGACACCGCAACACGCATCGCTCAGGCTAATGAGCCGCTGCTTTTCATGTCACTCCTCACCTCCACGGTAGTGATTACCCTATTAAAAGGGAGCCACGTACACAGATCGCGCACACCTCCTCGCCCTGGCGCCGTCTCCCCTCGGTTACCGTGACAACAGTGGAAGCCGGGCGTCGCGCTCGGTGCAGGTCTTACTTGCATGAGGACAGTTTTTTCCACCCCTCCTCAGATCATTTTATTATGAAAACGCATCGGCCTCTACCGTGGTGTCCATCGATGATGAGGGCTTTCCAGCCATCTGTGGTTGAGGAGCACCAACAAAGCCCGGTGAAAATGTGGAACAGATTTAAACTTAATGGGTGGTGTCCCAAAAAACGAGGGAAATGCGTACCACACGGTGCCTTGGTACCAGCACAAGTGGAGAGCGGAGTTCGGGGCTTGCCACTTGTGGTACCTCGGGCCGACTTTTATTCTTCAGATTTGTAGGGCCTGTTATGGCTTCCCTGCTTGCACTTAATGGCCTTCCTTGGCCTCACACTATCTGCCGA
Organism: Colistium nudipinnis; assembly: GCA_016785305.1. Classification (NCBI taxonomy): domain Eukaryota; kingdom Metazoa; phylum Chordata; class Actinopteri; order Pleuronectiformes; family Rhombosoleidae; genus Colistium; species Colistium nudipinnis. The sequence goes on along the minus strand of JAFBJU010000242.1, from coordinate 817,944 downwards.
AAGTAATCAAATTAAAAAGCAAGGAGCATTTTTCGTGGACCGACCGCAACGGCGCATTCGGTATCTGGATGCTCAGTTTGGCTGAGGCAGCAAACGCACACACGCCTACACGCTTACTATACACGCCCGTGCTCTCCGCAAGCTTGTTAATGGCCACGTGACAATACACATTTTGCACAGCGTCAGTATTTACCGGGGCATCTGGTGTCATTGTTCTCCCGTAGCTGTACTGCGATGTAAATATTTTGTAGCGTGGTTGTCCAGCTTTCAGTTATTCAATGTGCATAAGTCGTTCGGTGCTTTTTTTTGTATTTGGAATTCAATCTGAGGCATACTTTACCCCCACTTGTCTTTTGCCCTCAAAATATTGCCGCATATGCCTTTTTTGCCGCGCCTACCGCATTGTTACATATGCAGCAAGTGCAGAATGGTTAATGGTATATCTTAGAAACAAATTAGCATATCAACTCCTCCTTGTAAATTCTGAGTACAGTATGTGTTTCCACTGTGCTGATGTTTTGACAAGGAAGCTGCCGGGTGATCACTGTAGTCCCCTTGGTGTTATAATGTGCAGCAACTTTATTGTGGATTCCTATTGGATTTATTGGATTTATCTGTGCTGTATTAATGGCCCATTTTCATTACTCGTATTCTTTTCCGTGCGTGTCGTGCCGTTGGCACTACCTCATTCGATATAAGAATCTTGTTCCCATTTTAGGATATGAAGTAATTTAATGCCGCAGCTCCAACATTAATAGAATAATGCACGCCTCACATAGCATACCAGGCCACATTTGTCTCTTAACTGTTGACAAGTACAGTAGTGTGCTGGCAAACCCCTGGTAAATATAGTGAATAGTAAATTATTTTTCGCCTCTGTGTGTTTTGATTAGTCATGAATCATGCAGAGCCTGACCCGAAAAGGTTTATGTCGAAATAACGCCATTAGGCCATTATAGTATTTTAATGTGATGGTGGGGCATTCTTTATGTTTGACCCCTGACCTGTGGAGGTGATAATTTACAGTGCGTGCTCCCCCCACACCCTTCTGCTCTCCCAGAGGAAATCAGGCTGGATCTATGGCCATCATTTACATCTCCTCGAATTAAAGCAGCAGTGTGTAGTTACGGCCCCAGGCCTCATGAATCAAACTTTATTGACCACTTGGAGAGTTTCGGACACCCGTTGAATACCAAGTGGTTGTGAAAGGCCATGGGGGGGGGGCAGAATCTCGACCAGCTGTAGGGAGTGAAGGGGGGATTACCACCACTGCAGCGGCTGTTGCTCATATGCAGTACTCGGAGATTTTCTGCCAATAAAACTCTTTACAGCTAAGCGGGGATTAACACTCAAACGTGTGTTTCCTTTTTGACAATTTATGTAGCACCAGGTCTTCCAGAGTTTAAGTCCATCTCCAATGCTTAAGGGAGGTGTGTTGAAGCTTGCAACAGCAAACCCTTCAAATGGATCAAATTTGTCAAGTTCTCAACACTGTATGCCGTCAACTCTGAATTCATAGCAAGCACACTTTTTCTTTTTTTTCTTTTTTTATAGCACATTATATCACAGTAGTTACAAACAAATGAGCAGTTTGTCGACGTTTGCAGCGAGTATGTCGATTACAATCAGCAGTTTGTCGTGAGATATGTGGCATATTTCTTTAGAATCCCACATGCTGTGCATCTTAGACAATAATAATCATTTTTTTTACCTACATGTACAGGTGTAAAGATTTAAAGTGTCACGGTTTAAAATAATAGCTAAAAAAGATGTAGAAACATATTATATTGATTGGGTTGCCTGTAAAGAAGCTGTATCTTGATTTTATATATATTTTTGCCATAGACTTTGTGGAAAGAACATGGTCCAAACTATGAAGTGAATTTGCATGCCGTTCTTTTATTGATTTATTTTTTCGTGTTCACAAATAATGTTACTTTTAAGCGTCAGTGCAGTTATCGAGAGCCGTGTTTTATTTCCACACATTATCTTTCACATTGTGACTGTGGAGGAGGTTTAGTTTTAGGTTAAGTCTCCATTTGACCAGCTTATGTCCAAAAACTGCTTTGAATGTGCCATTAAGGTGAAAAATTATAGACTTGTGCTATAATGTGTTATTGTTAAATACATATTGTTTCAAAAACTTATGAATCAGGTCCCGGTATCAGAGACAAAGGTGTTTGCATTGGTACTGTTTTTTGTTTTTTTTCACGATGCTCAGCCAAGGAGTGAGCAGATCATCTGGTTATATTTGGTAACATTTTATGTGTGACATGCACAAATATCAACGCTGTTCTTCGACTGTGATCTTTCCCGTGTCGTTTTTTCCATTCCATTGCATGAGATGCCGCGCAGCAATGGCTTGTCAGGTGACGTGCCTTGCTTCCTTTTCTCCTTGACAAAGGCGCTCTCTACCTGCTGCTGCCCATCAGGCGAAGCAGATGGAGAGCGGCCTTTTCTGACCCCACTGGCCTACATTTGGAGGCCGGCGTGTCGCTCGGACAGCGAGAGCCACCGTGCCCTCGGCTCGCAGCAGGCAGAAAGTGCGGCATGTTGTTTCCCTGTGAGGTCGCGTCGTTTCTCCCGCAACGTTCAAGAGAATGGGGCAAATTAGCGCTCATGCAGTATGCATTACAATTGGGAAGTCCCCGGTATAATTCCGCTGCTGAGGGAAATGGGGAAGTCCTGGAGCAATGCAGCTGCGCTCTCAGCAACTTTAGCACTTCTGGCATACAGTGTTGATGCCTGTGCCAAAAATGTGTGGCGTTTGGCGTCTTTGGGACGAGGCTGAAGTTCGTTTTTTTTTCCTCGCCACCTCCCGCTGCGCATGTCCCCCTCTACGCTCCTTAGTGTTCGAGGCTACCACGTAATGGAAGCGCATTCCCCGCGGTGCTCGAAAGGAGTGCTTTTCGCAGCTCATCGCCAGCAGCTAACGCCGAGTTTGAGTGGAAAATCGCATCGGGCCCCATCACACGCTTCGCGACGTCCCCTCAGAACCGATTCTGAGCTGGCAGCGCTTGACATGATTGCCCTTTGGTAACTGACAGGCTTGTAGTGCTACATGGCACTCTGGAGCGGGATAAGCATTCAGTGGCCAAGAAAATTGTTAAGGGCCGGTCAGTGATAAGGGGGGGGGGTGAGAAGCGAACACGAGCCAGGTTCCCCAATGGCCCGGTGGTGGTGCTCTGCTGGTGGAGAGGCTGTCTTCTATCAACACTGTTCTCATCGCCCGTTTACCTTGAGGAATTACTGGAGCGTTTGATTGGCTAACTCACTCGCTGAATCGTGCAGAGGACTATCGATTTTAGTGACACTGCAATTGTGTTTCTGTGTGTGGGAGAACTATATATAGGAGTGATGCTGCCTCTGCTCTGCACAAAATCAGTATGCAGTACATTTTTTTTTTTTTGACGGAAACAATGAAAAGTGGACAATGATATATATATATATATATATATATATATATGTGTGTGTAGCCAGCTGCTGATCTTGTAGTTATCTTTGCAAGCTTACTCCACCTCAGCAGGACTCAATCCTTACCCAGAATAATTTGGTGGAAAATTGTCTTAGAAAGCTGCTCCCTCTCCTTTTGACTCTTGAATTGTATATTTGGATCTTAACATGAGCTTTCTCTCTCCCTTCCCCCAGACATGGAGGGAGGGCTGTATGCTGAAACAAGGGATTACACTCCGAGGAAGAAACTGTAATCCTGATGTAAAACCACACAACCTGCCGGCTGAATATCCTCATCAGTGATCTCTCCACCACGGCCCCTCGTTATGAAGCTCTGCAGGTAGCCCCGAGCCACCCGTTTGGCGTCATCTGTCCGACAAAGACTTCCCAGCGCCGATAACGCTCAAGAGACACATTCTCCTCCAAATATACAAACCACCACCGGCCATGGATTGCCTGTGTCCGCGTGGAGGCGTGAGCCGGACGCAGGCCCTGGGCGGCAAACTGTAGCCACCCGGATTCCCCGCGACTTCCTTCCCCGTGATTTAATTCCGGAGTTGCTCTTCGTTTGGACCCGGGATGGATGTACCGGAAGCAAGCAAGCATGGCAAGAAGACGACGAGCCAAAAGCTGGAGGACCAGAAAAAGGTAGGGGAAATGATGCCGTTCGTTTTCTCCTCTTTTCGAAGTTCCAAGCGCTCCTTCTCCCGTTGCGTGTTTGTGCGCCGCGTTAGAAAAGCAAAAGATCCACGTTGTCGTTTTTTCCACTTGTGCGTCTACGGAAGCCAGCGTTGAAAGTTTGTTTTCCGGCTGGCTTGTTCTTTGTTACAAAAATGAGAATATGTTAGTCCAATTGCCGCTGTTGTCGGAATTCCCTGTAGCTTTTTTGCTCCACATCTCTTAATAGCTATTTATAAAGAAGATGGAGGGGGGTGGGAGGGTTGCAGCTTCCCCCTCAGCACCTCCAGCCTTTCATCTCTGCTTATGTAGTGGCGGCGGTGGGCAGGGCCTGCCCCAGCCCCCTCCTGGGAATGCGTATTTACTCTCTGTTTGTGGTGCTCTTTATGTTAACTCCTGTGGGTTTAGGAAGGCAATAATAGCTTTCAAAAGTGGACAAATAGTTTTTCTCTCAAGCAATATAATGTGCATCAGTTGCCATTGTGGAAGGCAGTTTGGTCGTGAATGGCGAGTTCAGCACTGTGACGACAGTGGCGGTCGAGCATCGGACTGAGTTGAGTTTGCGTGATCAGCTGTGGCACCCTTTTCTGTCAATAAAAGCCACGTCACATGCTCGCATAAGTACACATGATACACATGCAGCCATGTGCCTACACGTCTGTAAGAAATTCCGAAAAAGCCCCACTGTTGGTGGCGACAGGGCTTCTAACAGTAACTCACGCACGAGAATAATTGTTTATTGATTGTTTGGTCAGGTACATATAGACTGAGACATACGCACATGTAGATACACACACACACACACATCCCCGTCTCTCGTCTCCGACCCGATTCCTCCATTGAAGTGCTTTTGATAAGCGTGATTGTCCAGGAGCCACCTGAGTGCGGCGATACATGCAGCGACACACCAGCTCCGGCATCTGTAGCGCAATTAGGATCCCGTGTACATTTTTTTGTCTCCTCCCTTTAGACCTGGAGCGTCATCTGGGAGCGCACATTTCGTTGTCTGTTTAAAGCCACACAGAGCGGCATTGCTGCCTGCGCTGCCAGGCGACAACATTTTATTCCGTTTATACCCTTTCGGAGAAGGCGCAGGCGGGACGGCTCGGCAGTAGACGTAACAAAAATATGAATGAGATCCAAAATCATACAGCAATTCCTCTTTGGGGATGATCTCGTAAGCCAGGCTCGCCGTTTGTTCAACATCGGTGTTTGGTCCTCTCTTCTAAACACAAAGGGTGGGGTAAATCCCTTCACTGAATGGAGCTTTGAGTATAAATATATATATATATACAGTATATATACACACACAACAACAAAACCAGCCCGTGTACCGGGCCGCATATACCCCAACGCCGTAGTCAATGTCACAGCTCGAAAACGGAAGCTGATTTCCAGGTAGATGGACCCTCCTTTGAAATGGAAATTCCGCAAAGTGTGACATCAAATATTCATCTGGCAGGGGAAATTGATTTGGTTCACCTTGGCTACTGTTTTCGGTTCGGAAGGGGTGTCATGCCGAACGCTTTCCCTGCCTGACCCAATCTCCTCGACCGTTGCCTTTGAGCGAAATGCCATCTTGGACACATTTCAATAGTGGTCGGGATGTTTCCGAGGTCTCGCCGGGAGGTTGTCCTGTAATTGCTTGACATAACGGGTTGTGTCTCCTCTGCGAAGTCTCATAGCTCCAACTGCGCTGTCGGTCTTGGTAGTTGAACGCGGCAAACGCGGAAAATTACCCAGCAGATGGCTGTAACGTCTTACTTACGGCGCGGACATTTTTAGTTATTCAATGTTGGCTTGCGGCACGTCACATCTATTGTTGTTGACCAACTGGGCAGGGCTGAGCCCACACATAATTGCAATTTTTGTGAGGCTCTCGGGTGCACTGTTGCAGCGGTTTTAAAAACGCAGCCGGATCTGTGTGTAGTTTGCAATTATCGGTGAAGTTTTAAACCCAAGGAATAGAAATCCTTATCTGGGCAGCCCTCTTCCTTCCATCACCCTGGAAGTCTTTCTCTCCCTTCACTCGTTCACTTCCCGCTTCTTTTTCCCCTCCCACGCCTTTTTCCTCTTTTCCTCCCCCTCTAATTGGAAGCCTTTTTTTATTTATTTTTTTCTCTCAGATAGATGGTGCTCCCCTGACCCGCAGGGGAAAATTTGCACACAGCGATTGGTTTTGTCAGACAGGTGGCAGCGGGCGGCCGTGTTGCTAAGGCTTCTCGAGGAAGCCTTCTCGTCCGCCAATCGCAATCCCTTACAGGCTTTGGTTGTGCTCAGGCAGGTCTTTAATTGAGTATATCGTAACCATTTCCACCTATAGATCCCTCCCAGGGTGTTGTTTTGCGTATGTCCCTATAGGCTCCCATGTGCGATGGACCGCTTCGTAGCTCCAGGGGGGCTGGTTGAAAGGCGAGTGAATAATTGAATACCACATTGGTGCGCATTTTTGCTGGGATTTGACGCACACCACTGTATCGTTGTGCTGAGCATCGTCGGTGCAGCGGATGCAGCAGCGGTCGGTGACACAACGCGGCATATGTTGCCTAAATAATGCACTTGGCAGATGCACTCCATATTGTTCTCTGAAATGGCAGCCTATTTATCGCGATGAACGCATATGGCGAATGATTATTCAATAAACATGTTGGATTCATTTTAACTGTGACAAAGGAGCTGGTACAGTGTCTCATCAACTATGAAATAGCAGGGTCCATCTCAAATATATCTAAATATCTCTATATATAGAGAGATATATGTATATATATTTTCTTTTCTTTTGCTAAAAAAAGCATGTTGGAGTACTGGGTTATGGATGTATTTGTATTAATTGGGCAGTTTCTGAAGAGGCTACAAACGTTCAGGCGTGCGAGATAAAGTCTCGCTTAGTGTTGCAGAACACCTACACCATATTTTCCATGGATAACAGCGGCCGCAAAATAGTCTTCTCTTCATCGTACAAATCTTCCTACATGTCGGTACACTCGGTAATAGTGTGGCGACATTGTTGGAGCCCCCCCGCCCCCACCAAACCATCAAATAGATGTATACGCGCACACACACGCGCTCGCTCACACTTGGCTCGAGATGGCACATCAGCGGCTCATTCCGCAAGGAATTAGTGGGTTGCGACCACCGAATAAAGTCGGAGGGAAAACATGTCAAAACAGGACAGCGTCACGAGCGTGGCATGCGCGGAGAGGAAGCCTCGGAGGCAAAGGGATGAGAGCGGTGACGTCCAGGTCAGACAGACAGGGAGGGAGAGATGGGCGACGAAAAAAAAAGAGAAACGGGAGAGAGAAAGTGAGAGAGAGAGAGAGGGAGGGAATGCCATGCCAAAGGGAGTTAGGCGGCGGGGAGAGCAAAATGACACCAACGGAAGAAGGGATGGGGCAAGAGTGGAAAAACTGAGTCAGGAGAGAGAGCAAAGGTTCAGGAAATGAAATGAAATGAACCCCGTGACACGCAAAGCAACAGCTACGCGAGCGCACACAGTGGCCACACGGATGCACTGTGCTCAGGGTCAGGCCGTCTTGACCCAGAATCGCAGTGGGGCGGTGAGGTCGCGCCCGGCCACGTGCGCCTTCCAGCTGCTTGATGGCTCCTGGAGCGTCGGGATCACAGCGAGGACTTCCTGGCGGGGCTTTCGCTAGTTGCGCTCCCGTAGAAGCACACAGACGCAACGCAGTTGTGCACCCGTGAAAAAGCCACATGTCTGTGTTGTGCTCTCGTTTTTGGCCCCGCAAGAATTGATTCTAGTCTCCAGAGCAGCAGCGCGTCTTTGTCTGTTTGTATACATAAAGGCTACCTGCAGATACCGCATCAAGGTGACTAATGTCTTAATGTACTCATTTGACTTTTTCCAGTTGTCAACTCTTGCTGAATTTGCATATAATGACATTGTTAAACAGTGTCTAAATATGCAGTACAGGGATTCCATCCTTTTCTTAATCCACCATAGCATTTTCCAAAGAACGCAAAACTCATTCGACTCTACACAGTTGGGTTGAAACCTAAGGTCTGCGATGACGAGCATATTCCACAGGTTAGAGCAACGAAGAGTCAGTTTTTCTGTATTCTTTGTCGCTTGCATGCGAGTTGCCTCGTTCGTGCCACATTGGGACATAATTACAGAGTCTGTAGCAGTAATGAGCGGTAATCTGTAAAGTACTCGGGTACCATTACCAGTGTGACATGCTTCTGCTTCTGGAGTGCTGCATATTACCGAGAGGAGATTGGTACCCACCCCCCCCACCCCCTCCCCTCCCGAGTTTCCACATTGGTTTTACAGGCACAGCCGTCGAGCTGCATTCTATCTGTAAAGAGCCGCGTTTTCAATCACAGCTCTCGGGCGTGGTTACAGTCACACTGGGAAATCAGATGGATTGCCTTCACCTCCGTGTGGCATGTTCCAGAATGTGCACGGCTATGTCCTCCATAAACCACCCGCAGAAATCTTTCTCTGCGACGCGGGGTCTTTTGCAGCCCCGTATGCTGAGATATCGCCTCGTCGTAAAAAGCAGACAAGGCCACAAACAGAGGGCGCAAGGTGTGCTCAAATGGAATCCCATTATGCCTGCCTGAGGAGCGGCTCCGCTGTGGCTTGGGAATCTGCTTGGTAACCTGTGGTGTGAGCTATCGAAATGGTAATCTTGTCATGATTTTCGATCTGTGCTGTGTTTCTGACTCGCTGTAAGTCAAAGGGCAGGATATTGCATCTAAAAATCATAGGGCATAGACAATGGGGACATTTGATAATTATTCTCTGAGCAAAAAAACGCGCAGACTTTAAATGTGAAATACTGTAATGCTTTTATCATTAACTTGCCTTATAAGTTGCTTTATCCCGGCATATCTGTATTCACAATTCTATTTCGAGCAAGAAGTGAACTCTGAACAGTTGATTTTTTAATTTTGAAGTGTCTCTTCCGATCACCCATAAACAGCCCTGCGGCCCTGTCATGATGAGCCTTTATAGATAGTGTGTGTGTGTGTGTGTGTGTGTGTGTGCGTGTCTCTTCAGCGCGTCTGATTTATTCTCCTGTCTGACGATTTGATTGTGTCTGGTCTGAGCGCTGTTCTCATCCGGCGGGCACGGGTGGGTTTTTTTTCGAATCCATACGTACCTGACGGCGGATGTTTCATACATTATGCATGCTCAGCCCGCAGCACGTCGCGAGGTACCCCTCGAGGGTGGAGCTGTAAGTCACGAAGGAGCAAGCTGTCGGCGTCAAGGGTGCCTGTGTGCGAGTGCGCCTGTGTGTCTGGGTTGCATCCAGATGCGGCGTGTGTAGCCGGGTAAGGTGAACCTCACACACGTGAAAGCAGATGCTCTGCATCAACATTCATCCTGCATGATCCCCCCCCCCTGTACCTTTTAATGGCAGATAACAGGATTACCACAACAGCTGGGCTCCTATGAGGGGAAAAAAGTGCCGGGGGGGGGGGGGGGGTGGTCGAGACACAAAGGCACTTGCTCATGACTGATGCGGACCTGTACCTGCCATATAATGGGATCGGGGGGCTGGATTTACTCCTGGGGTCACGTTGCACCAAGCATCGCAGGGTAACGTCCTCTGGGTGCCGCTTCCGACGGATTAGTTTTGACTGATTATTGTGTCCGTTAAATACTGCTGGTGTGGCATGGTGTGTGGTGATTTCCGGCGAGAATGAAAAAAAAAAAGAAAACGGACAACTGGCTATATATGTGACTGCATTAGTTTTGCTCACGGAACTTGACTGGTTTCACTGACGAGATTGTGCACGGAATCTTTTTGATTAAGGGCTACGATGTCTACTTATATTGGCAACAAAAATAAATAAAATCTCAAGCCACAACAAAAGATGTAGCAAAGAAATCTTCTCTCCGTCATATTTTGTGTCAGAGTGACAGGCTGCTGTCACTCAAGAAGACCCGAACGGGTGTGGCTCTTGAATCACACCGTCACCCAGCTCTTTTTTTCTGTTGACGGGTGTTGTCCTCATACAGTGGCCGGGGTTTACATTGTTCCTACTGTGGCAACGCCTATTTTCCTGTACATCGCAGGCGTAGCTGTGTCTCGAGTCCATGACAGTAATTGAATGTGATTCGTCAGCGTTGGCCAGTCCTCGGTGCGGAGCCCCTGCGGACGCGCCGAGCGCTCCAGCTGTAGCTATGCGGTTCTATGAAATCAGCAGGATGACAGTGGCCAAGATGTCACGTCGTCCAAACATCCTTTCCCTTCCTCACAACCGCGGCCGTGTCTTATTAACAATGATTGACTTCATGTAACTCGGTGGAAGCTGATGACTTGGCCGTCAACCTGTCAACAGTTTTTACATCTCTTCCTAAAAGTCATTTTTACTGAAATGAATCAATTCGTTTCACAGATGTGTGTGTCGTTTGTGACCTGCCTTTTATCAGTATTGTTTCTCGAATCCTCCATATCTGAGCCCTTGCACCTTGAATTGGTAGTTTATATACTAAACCTCTCTATGATATCTCCTGAAAGTCATGCTCCGTAAATAAATGAAATTGACAAGTAACAGAAATACATTTGACAGGGTGACAAGTGACGTACTCCACTTTTGACTGTGAGCGACTTATTGCGAGGAGTGAAGGCGACACCCACCGGTGCTGATGGGTTTAGAAGCGGAGTCGTTTCTCCACCACTCCTTTTGTATCTGAAGTTTCAGGTGATGATACTTTATCAACGGGAGGACCACGTTTTTGTACTTTGGAAAATCGGCGCAGTAGCTTTTGTAATAAGTCCTTGTCGCGTTCGTAGAGAAAGGAAACGGAAATCTGGTCCTTGAACCAGTGTAAAAGCGGAATTGCGAGGGGCAGGAAGGGATACGCTGGAGAGGAGATTAAGACGTAGCCAGACAGACAGAGACACTCTGCAATATGTGTCAAAATCCTGTACTGCTCAGAGAGTGTTTGTTCGGGCTAGACCAGAAGACGGGAGAAAATGCAAAGGTTGACAGTCTATGGTCACTTGGCTTCTTTCTTTTTCTTTCTCCCCCCCCCCTCTCGCTGGGGCGGATCCCGTGGTCACTGTTCCCATTTCGCAGTGGCCCATTGCGCCATGGGAAGAGCCCTCAAGGTCACAACGACCGAGGCTCGCACACAACCACATAATAAGCATCTCCTCCGCAACGGGGCCGACTGATCACAGGGACCCGGGGCCTGGCCTTGGATGAAAAAACGTTCGCTCTGCCCCCCTTCGGATAAACACGCTGTCTGGAAGAAAGCACCGTTTCTCATCTCCAATTCTGGTGTTATTTGTGGGCCCCTTTTTTTTTTTTTTTTGTTGGCTGAGGGATAGTGTGGTCCTAATCCAGCCAGCTGCGGACAGTGTTGCCGATTGTTTCTGCACCGTAAAGGCCCAAAGCCAATGCATTTAGTGTTATGATGATGAAATCATCATGAACCAAACATAATCCGATGGATTTGGTCTAAGTATTTTTATTTTAATTTAAGTTAAGGGAGTTCGGGGTGGAGAAAACGGATACTTTCTTTGTCCACTTTTACAACAACAGGATACAGCGTACGAATGACATGCAACAGTGCAACTTTGTTATCTAATCTTCAGATACCTCTGGCACATTCGGTCGGTCGCCGCTAACCGGGGGACCCCTCACTAAAATATGGGCCCCCTCATTTCAGCTCGGCAAAAGCTCTGTCCCACAGTCGTTGGCTGTTAAGCGAGGCGTTTCGGGGCCCCCCGTTGTCCCGATCCGCACCTCTGCACAGGCACATCCTCTGTGCTGTGTTTCTCCATTCGGGGCGAACAGTGACTTCACAGTGACCGTTTAAACATGAGCTTCTTAGAGCTGTTGATTGTGGCTCATCGGACAACAGATTCACCACGCAGGGCCTCAGGCCGCGTCCGTGTTTGACACGGATGGGCGATCGAGGTGGACAGGTAACACAGGCGTGAGAATGGGGGTCCATCCTCCCACGGCGCAATTCCTGAACCGAGAGGACAAATGTATTGGCAGCGATTTGAGTCCGTGCCTTCACGGATGGCCGACAAAGTAGAGCGTAGCGTCGCCGCCTCCCGAGGACACCGATTTTCTCTTGTTTGTTTGTGATAATCGCCCTCATGTCCCGTGTGAATATGGTGGAGTGGCGAGAATACCCGAGTCCACTTTCCCGCTCATCAGATTGAATTTCAGTGGGGAGCGACATTAACAAACAAACAAAGGGCTGTGGTAGTACAAGACTGGCTTTGCATGCAATAGAGAATCCTATATAGTGTGTCATTTTCTTCACCCGCCTGGGTTTCAGTACCTGCTTATTTAAGAGGCAACTCACGAAGGCTTTCGTCCAAATACATATTTCGGGCTCTCGCAAATCCGATAATGTCACTAGTTCACGGTTCTTGTAGAATATAGCTCTGTGACATCTTCTTCCTTTAAGTGTACGTTGTGGTATGCAAAAAAAAACTTTGCCGAAACATTTAGACCATGCCTTGGAAAGTTTTTTTTGCTCAACGCATGCAATAGGGATGAACGGAGGAGATGAAGTTAAAGTAAAAAAAAAAAAACAGATAAAAAACATTTTCTGAGCGGCTATCTGCGCAATCAGCATTTTCTTGATTCAGGACTAAACTCGTTTTCTAGATGGTACAGGAGCAGCTGTGTGATCTACAGTATATGACTCTGTTATCTTTAAACATGGAAATGAGTCTCACACCTGGTCAACCTCTGTGATTTTAGCATGCAGGAGGACATGCCTGAAGAGAAAATGAGTACGGACACCATCCTTTTCTTCAATATATCAGAGAAATGTTGTTTGTCTTTGACTAGAAAAAATGACTGAATCCAATTGCCCTGACATGCGGGAGGAATCGCATGCCTTCAGTTAAAGTGTTAATTGGATGTGATTTTCTAAATTAGTCCCTGCGCCACGTTGGCTGCCTCTCAATGTCGTTATTATTTAACGTGGTGTGCGGACGGCCCGTGAATTGACCTTATGACGTCCAAATCATCTATTTGAGGTGGGCCATCATCACTTTCACTACCCTCCATGATTAAATATTAATCAGGCCAAGGGGAGCTGTTCTAAACCGGCATTTGGCTTACCGTAATGCTGATATATTGTGAAATAAATCTCTGTAGCTGCCATAGAAGATAGTAATAAATATATACTGATAACACAATTAAATGTTGGTTATATATGCATATACTAAATTATTAAACGTTTTAGATATATATATATATATTTCTTTGTCCAATTTTGGGTTCACTCATTAAATAGTCATGCTGGCTGTGTTTTTCTCAGTTCTGGACAATAGCTGTAACATTATAGTTGGCAAACAGTGAGAGGAAGAATAGATATATTTATATTTTTCCTTTGGTTTTGTCATGATAGATGCAGGTCCTTGTGAAAACAATCCTAAAATGCAGTCAGTGTTGTTTTCCAAGTGTTGCGGTTGAAGTGAGTCATTCTCAAGTTGTTTTCATGAGATTCTGCACAGTGGGATTTTCAGGTTACCCCTGCTTAAAGCCACTAATACGGGGTAGTTTGTCATGGCAACGCAACTCTGTATTGGTCATTAGGGGCCACTTGATTTCCACCTGAGTTGATCCTTTGCTTGTGTTCATTTCGTTTAAAACCAGAGAGGCTTTGCTTGTTTTCATAACAAATTTGATCTGAAGGGGCTCTCACAAAAAAAAAAAAAAAAAAAGAACATGCCAATATGGAACCTTTCGAATTTTAACAGTGTGTGTTTTGAACCAGGACAGTGAGCCTCTCTATCACTAGTAGCACATCTACCAGTGTGACAGGTAGTCCACAGCAACAGATGTGTGTACACTAATTACTCTGTGTGATGGCAACCCCCCGACACTCCTCATCTACCGCTAGAGCTTGGTTGTTCGCACTAAAGTGAACCACTTCCTTCTCGCACGGTGTGCCAGTTGGCCCAGATTTCCGAGTCTTGCCTCGGTCGAGCGAGAACGGTACCTCAGACACTTCCAACATCTGGCTGCATTTTAGCGATCACTCGTTTCTTCGAAAAAAAAAAGATGTGAGAAGCAAAGAGAAAATTGCCTTGGCCATCAGCATAGCATGGGCAATACCGCTGCATTGCGCTGACATCACTGACAGGGTGAGATTAATAAGCGAATATGATTAAATGACATTGAGAGTTCAACCGAGGAACCCACCTTTCATTAAGGCAGACACCAGGGGAAATGTGGAAGCTCCTTGGAGAATGTTTTGTGACAGCGGGATGGGCCGGTGACAAGCAAGTCGGAAAGTTGTGGAAAAATTTAGGAATGACCTTTTCACAGGCGAGGGCGGCGACGCAAACCTGGACGCAACTCACAAATGTCTTTCCATTCCCCCGGCTAACGATGATAATACACCCTGTCACGATTTCTGGCAAATATGAAAGACGAAAGTGAAATAAATATCGCGCTAACCGTATTATCGAACGGTTTCCACAGCAGATGTGCCGTAGGAGATGCAGTATCCATTTTGGCAACGGCAATAGGCAGCTGCGGAAGGTACAACTGATCGTTCGTGACTCATTTGACTGAGCGTATTTCTCGGGATTAATAAAACCTATGTAGACACCAGGCATGGCTCGACAGACCGTTAGACGGGAAACGCGGGAGGATGAGAATATTTGCTTTCTTTTATGAGCTTTCCACCGGCGGCTCCAGAGCTGCGGAGCACGCACGCTACAGGCGGCCTGTTGTTGGAAATATCCTGGAAAGAGTTCCCATTTTAGCTGGGGCCTTGTTTGATGGAATGTAATTGATTATTTTTCCTGAAAAAGGCGCGGAACACCGAGCGCTAGACACAGCAGAGGGAGCACAGCAGGTGATGACTTAGACAGAATTAGGCCTGCATAATACTTTCACAGTGCTCGCAGAGGACCAGGTCTGATGAATCACGATGCATTTTGCATGTCGGGTCGCCCATATTATTAACGGCCCCAGCTCACCTCTGGTAGAGTAAGGGTTGCACTGCGGAGAGATTTCGTCCCGTCTCGGAAGTTTCGGAAAGAAAGCAATTCCAAATTCCGGACATAAAAAAAAAAAGCAATGCTGGGAAATATTAAAAAAAACAAAAAAAAACACCACATATTGAACAATCCCAGCGCAACAACCGCAGCGCCGCATTATTCAACAGATTGGGGACACAAAACGGGGGCTGCGTTGACTCATTTGACTGAGCGTATTTCTCGGGATTAATAAAACCTATGTAGACACCAGGCATGGCTCGACAGACCGTTAGACGGGAAACGCGGGAGGATGAGAATATTTGCTTTCTTTTATGAGCTTTCCACCGGCGGCTCCAGAGCTGCGGAGCACGCACGCTACAGGCGGCCTGTTGTTGGAAATATCCTGGAAAGAGTTCCCATTTTAGCTGGGGCCTTGTTTGATGGAATGTAATTGATTATTTTTCCTGAAAAAGGCGCGGAACACCGAGCGCTAGACACAGCAGAGGGAGCACAGCAGGTGATGACTTAGACAGAATTAGGCCTGCATAATACTTTCACAGTGCTCGCAGAGGACCAGGTCTGATGAATCACGATGCATTTTGCATGTCGGGTCGCCCATATTATTAACGGCCCCAGCTCACCTCTGGTAGAGTAAGGGTTGCACTGCGGAGAGATTTCGTCCCGTCTCGGAAGTTTCGGAAAGAAAGCAATTCCAAATTCCGGACATAAAAAAAAAAAAACAATGCTGGGAAATATAAAAAAAAAAAAAAAAAAACACCACATATTGAACAATCCCAGCGCAACAACCGCAGCGCCGCATTATTCAACAGATTGGCGACACAAAACGGGGGCTGCGTTGACCACCTTCACCGCCACTCTGAAGGGGTGGCCTTTTTATGTGACGAACAAAGAATGCATTAGTTACATTCCTGTTCGTGTACCATGTGCCTCACCTATTTGGAAAAAAAAACAAAAACACAGGCCCACTTGCAAATATCCGTGATAGTCCGTAGTTATCTAAACACAACAACAACGACTTCAGGTAATACGAAGCACCGCCCGCCCCGGTAACGAGGATGTTTTCGACCCCATTTCATGTGCCGCAGTATTACTGCCGTTTGCTGTCGGCTTCTATCCGCCATGTAAATGGCCCGTGTTACTAGCTGCAAGACGGAGCGAGAGTGAGCCAATAAGCCGTGTAATGACCCCTGTGAGGACAAGGTAGTCGTTTGTTGTATTCATATTGCAGCCCGGGTTTGCGATATTCGGTCATTTCTTCCACACCTCACCAAAAAGAACAATTAGTATCCGCACAGTCGGGCGCTGTGGCCAGTCACATGCTCGCTCTCTCTGTCGTATGCCTGGGCAAACTATGATAGCGGTAGTAGATTGCATTGCAACTTGTTACGCATCCGCTCTGTTAAAAAAACCAAAAGCAAACAAACAAACAAAAATGCGTCTTTTCTGGTAAGGTGGGGGACACGTTGACTTTGTCAACTTCGGTTCTTTGTTGAGGGGGGGGGAGGAAGAGGGGGGGGGGCGGACCCGGTGCCGGTTTAGCATATGCGTGAGAGACAGACGGGGGTTGACAGGGACCCACTTCCCAGCATGGTCTCCTGTGGCGGGTGTCAGACCCGCACTTAGCCGGAAGAGTGGCTAACGCTCACCTGCTGCCAGGGAGTGTGGTGACTGACACGTGCCGAGACAAAGGCATATCTATATAATTGTTTATATATAATTGTTTCCTTTTATAATATATAATATGAAAGATGTAGAAACCCGAAGCTCGGCTGTGTCCTTCCCTGTGAAGGCACCTGTGTTTATAAGGCTGTTTAGCATTTCTTTTTCCAAGTGAGTGCTGAACCAGGCTCAACATTCTATGTAAACCAGTCTGCCTGTATACCTCATTAGCTTTCTCGTTGCAGGTGTCCACTGTGGCACCTGTGTTTTGGGCGGAGCGGCACGGGGAGCAACTTGACTGCTGCGGGGACTGACTTTAAGGAGAAAGCAAAAAGAGAGTAACAGCCCGACTCTCAAAGGGCCGGTGAAGTCTGCTTTGACACCGCACGTTGACGATGCACTCATCGCGAATCGCTTGATGCCGTCTGAACAAAAGAGACTGGAACGGTTTAATTGTGCTTGTTGATGGTCAATCCGTCCGCTTCTAAATGACCACAGGCCATTTTTCGCAAAGAACTCTCCTTTTCTCACCAGACTTAATTCTTTTAATTTTTTCCAATTCATACAAGATGAATGGTCCACATCTGTCTCCACCCAAAATCTTGTTTGTTGCAATTGCGCGCAACGAAATTGACCAATAAAGTTGATTACTGGTAGTTTTTGATCAAGTTTAGGGCCCAGATGGCTGACTTTCTTCCTTTCTCTTTCTTTCTCTTTCTTTCTCTTTCTTTCTCTTTCTTTCTCTTTCTTTCTCTTTCTTTCTTTCTTTCTTTCTTTCTTTCTTTCTTTCTTTCTTTCTTTCTTTCTTTCTCTCTTTCTCTCTTTCTTTCTCTCTTTCTTTCTCTCTTTCTTTCTTAGTAGTATTTAGCATTTAAATAGTGTTAGTGTTTTGGACTTTTTGCTGATTACTTCAGTATGACAATTTTCATTGTAGACAACCAGACCCCACATCCTAACAAAACAATAGATTGTAAACATTTGTACAACAGATCCTCAACAAGTTGTTCCACAATGAACATATGTTCTATTTTCGTCCCCGGGAAAACTAGGATAACGTCATTTAACGTCCAGTCTGCCTACCAGAGTAGGGAAAAGAAATGCGTAAGATGTCGAAAAATAAAGAAAACCTTGAGTACACATGATACTGTCATGTATAATTCCGTTGCATTGTGTTCATGGAATTGTAATCAATGGCGAGCACAAATAACCTGATGGTTTGTTGTGCAGAACCATCTGCGGAGGAAAAGGCAGGAGGTTTTCATATGTAAAAAAAAAAAAAAAAGGAAACCCTTCGGTGCCATTCTTTGCTGAACTCCACTTCTGGTGACACAGCCAGTAAAGTAGGCAAACGGGCCGGCCTGACTCTCTGATATCTCGTTAAAGTTTCCCACCTCAGAGGAGGGGGTCTGATGGCGGTATTCATTACAGAGGCACACCTTTGCTGTGACTGTGGAGAGTTGTCAATCCCTGCTCTGTACAATCCAAGGCTCCACCCCCCGCACACACACCTTCTCCGTCCTTTGCGTTTCTTCCCACTTCGTGTGTCAACAAATACATTTGGCGCTTAATTGCATTTGCAAAGGCCACGGAGGAGAACGGGAGCTGTGTTCGGACTATTAAAAGAAGGCGGCTGCGCGCGAGGGTTGGCCAAACATTTAACTTGATTTAGGGGATTTGGTTGTGGTTGAAATCGTGTTTGTTATATATATACAGTATATATATTATATATAATACGTTATTCTGTTCATAATTTGAGAATGACCTATTCCTAGTGTGTATCCTGCCTGCAGTTTGTTCTCATTAGTCCAGCACAGAGCTGGACCCCCGTCCCTCCACTTTGCCGTGCTACTTGTAGAGCGATTGGGTCTGTCCTTGAGGTCTGTGCTACAGCTGCTGTCCAGAAAATTGCTCTTAAATGCCACATTGTATTATCGGGGCTGTACGTTGCTCTACAGTGGCAAATAACAGCTATATGTTTGTGTGTGTGTGTGCGCGTGTCGTAACAGCTAAAGGTCATGAAATGTACCTCAGCTATTATGTCGAAAACGTTTCGCATAAAACACAGAAGGCCTTCGCATGCTTTTATATGTGAATTCTTGCCCGCTAATGCTGAATGTTAGGTCATGATGTTATTACGCAGTATATATTTCGCAATGGCTTTATACCTGATGATGGAAAATTCCGTTTGAATACATCTGGGGTCTTAACTTTGTAGTTTTGGACACTGTTTTTTTTTATATGATATAATAGCATTCTACTGACTAGAATAAGCGTTGTTATCTGCAAACGCATCGACTCCAAGTGCACAAGGCAATAAGTACACGCAATCAGATGAAGACAGACAGGTTCTGAACATGCCGGCAAAGATACAACAGGTGTACCATCACCATTTCTATAGCAACACTTTATTGAATCACTGTCAAAGAACATGCTTTGAAGAAAATTTGACCCACAGCAATTAAGGCACCATCCCCTTAAATGATGTTTCATGATATCTCAATGTCCCCCCCGAGTGCCAGTTATTGCCGATTTTAAATCAAAATGTTTGGTTTTAATTTAACCAAACGGCACCATAGACATCTATCCAAATACATTACATTTTCCTTGTGGCCTTTGTGATGAAACAGTGAGGGAATTTTACATTCCCTTCCCGGTCCAGCCCCCCCGTGTATGGGAGAGAACTCCCACATTGAACATTTCCTATTAGGCCCTCTTCAGCTATAGAAATGCCTCCCAGATAAGTGCCATAATGATGTAATTGAAATTTCACCTAATACCCCACCATTTGCAATCGGTTTTACAGTGTGACTAAGAGCCCAGTAATGGTTTGAACATTTCTGCCTCCCACCCATTGAGTGCAGAGGGAAAAAAGTGCCGGGGGGAGACAAAGACAGGAAAAGAAAGAAAGTTGGAGATGAAGGAGCTGCCGTCTCCTGATCTCTGCTGCAGAGGATGCGGTGGTTTGCCAAAGAAGTGGGCGGAGAGATATAGAAAGCCCATTTTTAATAGCTGAGAAGTATTTAAATATACAGTCACCTCGGAAAATACATCGTCAGAGCTGAGACCCCAAGTCATAGTGAGTCTAGAGAGCACATATATACGCACGGACCAGATGCCTGTGTGAGAATATGTAGTTGCAGATCATGTTATACCACATTCATTTTTGTCAATCAATTTTTTTTATAAATGAATATATAAATTAATTCCTGATGCTTGATACATGGGAACTGATGATGTTCTGGTTGGTTTTGAAATAATAAATAAATACTATATATATATTTTTTTATGTCTACCTCAGTGAAACATCGTGATTCCCTGAATGGCTTTTAATCAGCCTTTCCTGTTCCTGCTAATGTGGCGTGGCCCTCTGGGACATCGCTGTAGACCATACCATGGTAATCTGGCGAAAACACTGTCGATCAAAAGCCATGATTGGCTGTCACCTGAGTTCATGAACTTCTCTTCCCGGGGCTAAATGACTCCGACGTGCGTGATGCTTTGTCCCGAGGGAGGCCACGTGGTGGCCAGGTTTGAAGAGTGGGGGGGGAAAAAAAATGGGTTGCCGAGTTAAGTGAAACATCGTGATTCCCTGAATGGCTTTTAATCAGCCTTTCCTGTTCCTGCTAATGTGGCGTGGCCCTCTGGGACATCGCTGTAGACCATACCATGGTAATCTGGCGAAAACACTGTCGATCAAAAGCCATGATTGGCTGTCACCTGAGTTCATGAACTTCTCTTCCCTGGGCTAAATGACTCCGACGTGCGTGATGCTTTGTCCCGAGGGAGGCCACGTGGTGGCCAGGTTTGAAGAGTGGGGGGGGGAAAAAATGGGTTGCCGAGTTAGAAAGCAGCTTACATCTGGGGCCCTTATCTGCGGTGGAGGCAAGTAGGTCAGACCTGCATTCCCCACCGCTACGATGAGACGCGAACTGAACTGTGGGTACCAGGTTCTGCTGCAGGGATTTTGATGTGTTACTTAAAACTGTCCGTCATCATCGTGTCGGCCGGACATTGCCGCACTTTGATGTATTCCGAGTTTTCTTTCAAGAGATTCTGACTTTTTTCTGCTTTGTATCGGAGGGGGCCTTAGAAAGGCCTGCGAAGAAGCGGCCCGGACTGACACGACTCCCTGTAAACTGCTGTGCTCATCTAAAGGCGAGGAGTATTTAGCACTGAATTGAAGCGTAATGCAGTAATAATCCCCCTTTATCAATAACACGGACCCTGACTCTCCCGTGTGTGAGCCACGCATTTTCTTTGTTAATGCCAGAGCAAAGGACCTTGACTGTAAATCACATTTTTGCACAAACATACACACGCACACACACATTTACGAGTCACTGGCTAACCACACGTCCTGACACTGCTGCTGCACCACATGGCCACGGCTCTCAGTTCTGTTGTGCATTTAAAGTACGTTAATCAGTCTACCAGGAGGCTTATTATCTACTGCCATATAGAGTATAAACTCACACTGTTAAAATGTGTTTGGCAGTCTGCACTGAACCTCCTTTGTCCTGACTTAATTCAATGAAGTCCCTGTTTTGACGGACAGAGCACGCAGAATGACTCACTACCGTCGGTACAGGGCAGCAGCTGTTCAAATGTTGAAACATTTTATGATTTTTTAAAATATGGAGCCTAAGCCTAAAATCATAATATATGATTATAGTCCTCGCCTGTGGTATAAGCAAAGGGATGACTGCAGATTCCTGTGGGGCAGAGCCACTTCCCAGTACAAATTGGTCTCACATTATATATTTATTTTATTCCGAAAAATAAAAAGGCCGACAAATGCACACAGTGTAAGTCTCTGTAGCTCAAGCTTTAATGGCCAAGCAATGAGGAACTTTTTGGATTTTAGACTATCTCTGTGATAATGGTGTTATAGCAATAGTGTTTTTCCCAAGGAAGTGACGCAGGCACCCTGTAAATGTGGTTATTTCTGGCTGTCTTGGTTTTATTTCTGGATCTTATGTATGGTGAGGAAGTGAAACTCTTGTAAAAATTCCTTGGCTTTGACTTGATTTGATCGAGCCATGTTAGCCACATGAACATTTAGTCGTGCTTCCTGTGATTGAATAGTCGACACGTTTTCTTTCCACGTAACGGACTCTAACGAGGACCTCATTTCACACGGAGACGAATCGGTTGCCTTATTAGCCCGGAAATATTGATTAATGACAAACATCATTACAATGAACAGGGGAGAGAGAGCGGTGTTTGTGTTCCCGATCTCAGGAGTTGGGCTGTTTTGGCACCCGGAGACTCTGCGATGAATGATTTCTTAACAAGCGGGCAATTACGGTTCACGCTGAAGAAATAAGGGCCGATTTCTCATTTCTGTGCGCCTGCACTTTCCCACCCGGCCGCAGTTAATTGATCGCAGCCCGCACCGGAATGTGGCCGATAACACGCAAAGTTGCAGCTGTCACCGCTGCGATGGTTATCTATTGTGGCAACAACGAACAAACTCAGCGTGTTGCATATTAAATGTCCGTGAATCCCAGACATGAGCGGAGCAAACTCTGCTCAGCACACGGTGACCGTGTGTCACGTAGCGAGCGTTTCGATGCCAGCTTTCGATTTTTTTCCAGAGCTCTTTTTATTGAATGGGAAGAGCTCTTTAGCGAAAACCGCCGGTCGGAAGGAAAGCGTAAAGACCTATGTGGCTTCTTAACGGGGATGAAATGTCCCGGAAGTATTTAAGAAGCAACCGTGATAATAGCTGTTTGAGTTCTCTAAATTCGAAGGGAAGGAGCTTCAATGCTTTGTCTGCGGTGTGCTATTTTGGAATTTCTGTCCAGCGTGTTTTACTTTCGCCAATATTTAATTTATTGTTGCTTTCTGCGAGTGACTGTTGGTAAATTATTTGTGATTTTCTCCGGAGTTTTGTTTTTGTTTCTAGGAACCTTACCTGTATTGCAGTTGTCCAGAGCTGTTTTTGAGGTTCTCGCTTCCTCGTTCCCAACACGTTCTCCTCCACTCTTTCCGTGGCGCTTTTCATCGTTCGACATTTTTCCACTGTTGTCAAGCAATAGCGACAAGGGAGAGAGTGTGTTTTTGTAACTTTTTCGTCCTCGTACATTTCAGCCAGCCAATCACGTGGCAGCAGCGCAAGGCACAATATCTTGCAGATGCAGGTCAGGAGCTTCAGTCAATGTTCACATCAAACATCAGAATAGGGAGTAAAATGTGATCTACCTTGACTTTGATTGTGGAAACAGCCCTGACTGAGACTGAAGCTGCCGCCGCTCCTGGGATTTTCCCACACAACAGTCTCTGAAGTTATGACTCGGAGTGGAGCCGAAAGCAACGACAACAAAATAGGAACGCGGGAATGTATGGAGCTGACTGAGCGATACGGCACCTCAGATAGTTCCACTCCTTGCGCTGTGTACAGAAGCATCTGAGAAGGAACAAAACATAGAATACTGAAGTGAAAGGACTACAGTAAGTAACTAGTAAGTATTTTCATGTGCCTATTCAAATTGTAAAGTGGCTTTGGGCTTTATAAGTTGGACCTATTATTATTATTATTATTATTATTATTATTATAAATTGTAATATCACAAGATTAATTGTTTTTGATCAGTTGATTTTAAAATAGGTTCATGTACAGCAAACATTGAAACCTCGAAGTCCCTTTAATGTATTTAAAGTGACCGGGCTTGAATAGCTAAGAGCACTTAGCAGGCGGCGAAATGGATAAGCAAACGGGTTGTCGGTCAGGTCGTTTCCAAATGCACTGCAGCGCCAAAGTCAGCCTTCGCCACGCCTGTCTTCTCCCGTCGCCGGAATGATGCTTGGCACTTGTTCAATTACAATCCACCGCTGGTAGTCGGCGGCAACAGCCGGGCCGAGTCCCGCTCTCCTCGCACTCCGTGGCCTTTACTCACCTGCAGCCTTCTGCTGCTTTGTTCTAGCGGCTCTCAGAGGGCCGCTCCCGCCTCGCCTACCCATGATCTGGCCCTCATTATGCAAATGGGCCCAGCCTCGTGAGCCATTGATTCCTCTCTTTCATTATACGGACACCTGCTAAGCCGGCTTCAGTGTAATTACTGAAGATATCCAGTGCTGAGCTGACTGGAATGATAAGAGGCCCCCACAAAGGGCTCTGAGGCGCTCATGAAGGCACTGCGGAGCAGGCCCAAGAAACTCATTACAGGGAGGCAGTCAGTGATATTAAACTCATCAATGGAGAATTTGACTCCTGTTTGAGAATTTGGAAAATGAGTAAGTTGGAAATGTACTGCTCTTTACTTAACGGTAATTCCACTTTGAACGTCATAGCCTGCAATTACTCTAAATGGCGATTTGTCATGACAATGGTTTGTTATCGGACACCCAGGACAAAGCACTACCAATCGGGTTCCAGTCTACCACATTTGTCAATTTCCCATCCTGCACTCACATTTATGAAGTGGAAGATGCACCTGCACCCATCTGAGTGGCCACGGGTAGGTTGGACTGTTGGTGCGGTTAGATGTGCATTTGGCAGGCAGCAGATCAGTATTTCACATGTCATTTTGACACGTCATCATCATCATCATCGATGTGCCCGCATAGGTGGGTGCACAATGCTTGTTAACACACACATGTGCAAAGTTCTCCCTGCCTGGCAAATCTGTCCCTGATAACAATTTTCTGCCATTCTGCATGTGCAGCTTTTCCAGAGAAAACGTCCTGACCCGAGCCACTCGTTAGGCTGCTGTCGATCCGCCGTTCGGATTGCTTTCAATTAAGTGTCGCCAGGTTTTCAAATGTCAGCGTCAGACATGCCTACTTAGCGCGTGCAGTTCCCATCAAGTCCGTCTGTCAACACCAACGCTGCCGCCTCTGCTGCTCTGTTTTGTTTTGCTCATGAAAGGGCATCTGGTGATGAGATCTTTTTCGCAATCTGTTCATCATATGCTGCCGCCTCATGTCACTGGGCTCTGACCTTTAGGCATAATTTTTTGCTTTTGTGTGCACGCTGTTGTCCCCCTGATTTAGACCGTCATTCCCCAGCAATAATATATTTTGCTTTGCTTTTCAATCTGCTGCAGGTCAAACACGCATGACATAACAGCGTTCTGACGTTGAGAAAGGGACAGTGGCTTTTAGAGCCAACATTTACCACACCTTGGTAGAATTAGGGAGGCAACAAGTTCCCTTACTTCACCTTTGAGCCCCAAAAGTTGTGGACTCAGCCTTGGTAGTCCGTGTCAGTTCGGTGAGGCAGGGTAAACTCGGAGGTTTCAGGCAAATTTTCAAATTGCACTTTCTCATTTTCCCCTCCTTCCCCGAAGCAAGAAGACTCAGTCCTCCTGAAGCAGGTATTTGGAGAAATAAGTGTGGGACAGGCAGATACCCCCTTTCTATGCATTCCCATTTGCTGCAGGGCAAAGAATGGAATCATCATTCCGTGACACAGCATCACCTGAAGATACGCCCCTATCGCCTGCCCTCCAAACGCCTCTCCCAAGAGCCCATTAGAGGGCAAATGTGCTTTTTGGCCGGTTTCCATGTGCATTACCCATTTTGAATTTGTATCGGATTGCAAATGTTGTAAACAACTCGGGACAGGTGGTCACTTTAGGATCCAGCTGAGGCCTCCGAGTGACAGATGCTTTGATCCCGCGTCTCCTCCTCTGCCAGTTGTTTCTGCGAGGTGCAGAGCGATCCTGCCAAACCCCGCCGAGGGAAGAGATGAGAGGCCCTCCTTCCCTGCTCTCATCCTCCTGTTGCCATAAACCGGGACATGCATCGCTTTTTGCATTTTGAAGGAGTCGCATAATTGCTCGGGGGAACCACTAAGGTTCGACTACAGCTGCTTAATAATGCATGATCACGTCTGCTTATTCAGTATCAGCGGGTGATGCACACGCCGTCATACCTGTGGATAAGGGACTTGAACTAAGCAATGCATTTTCTGCCCAGTGATATAAAAGGGCTCATTTGCTCCCTGCAAAACCCTTCGCTGACGCGACGGCCATTGATATATTGCCAACGTTTCCGTTCCTCGGTATATGACCATGAATCTCAACGCTCATAGTTGCCAGTTTAGTCACAGGTGTGGAGTATTTATGAAGTCATGCCCACAGGGGCAATATGAATCTTTACCCTGTGCGAATGTCTGAGTTGCATTTTCATTAAGCTATAGATCATTCACTTTTACCTTTGATAGGCTGCAACACATATTAACATGGCCTTTTTTCAGGGCCCCTATGTAGTTCCATCTAAGTCCATGCCTCCGCTGTTTCAGAACCGCAAGTGTAGTTTTTTTGGTGGTAAAATAATTGGGGTCGGGCAATATGGCATTGTCAGGTTTTTGAGGGGGTCTACTCCGAAACATTCGATTTTTAATTTGATAGAAAACCCCCTTTTCCCTGGGTTGGTCATTTTTGGTTTTGATTAGAAAATGTGTATGACTATACAGATGGGTCCATTGTCAATGTGTGTGTCTGTGTGTGATTGCTACAGAGAGATGGGAAGAGATCAGAGTGAGGAGTGGTTGAGGATATCAATTCCCTGCACGTAGCACTAAACAAAGAAACAATGATAAGAATCCATATGGTCAATGTTAGTATTTTTGGAATATGGGCACTCTGAAGTGTAAAAATACTTCCAATTCATTGGGAATCTGTAGGAGGTCAGAGGACATCAGCTGAGTCGGCATGCCTTATATTTGGGCCCAGACACATTTGTGTTTGCACGGGCCTGGCCGTGTGTCCCAGCCAACCCCGGGATTTGTTATGCGAGATTGGATCTCCAGATGCATTGGCTGCATTTGAGTTCACATCTGTACTCAGCACGGCCCACATGTGCTGCGCCACATGTGGATGGGTTCACGGAGCCACTAGCGTGGCTGTAGTCTTGTTTTTTGAAGATTTTATGAAATGGGCTATTTTGGCAGCTTTCTCTAGGTATTTTAGAGAACAGTAAAGTTTTAAATATTTGCTAATTTTTTTTTAAGCCATTGCACATAGCCCTACATTGGAATTTGTCTTTTTTTTTTTTTTTTCAATTGCATCAGATTTAATACTGTGCAGTCGCTTTGCATTAAGCAATATACAGAATCAAACCATGCACATAGAGCCCCCTTTTGCAAGCTTGTGACCTTTGACATCTATAAACTAGTGAGGTGCATTCGACCCGAACAGAAACCTTGAAATCTCTTCAGTTTTATTTTATTGGCCTTCATGGGTTGTTTCTTTTTTGCCTAAGGCCCTGAATACAGTGGAGCCATATATCCCACTGGGACTTCGGATTATCTTCCCCTCTTTGCATGCCATCATTTTAGGCCGATGCAGCGAGGGGCCTGAAGAATCTTGGTTGAGGTTGAGGAGGGATAAAGAATCTCATTAGTCCATGCAGAGTGGCCAGACTTAACATCACTCTCCCACATAGTATCGCTAATGAGGATCCCAATAAGCTGAATTTGAAGTTTCAGTGAGACACCTCGCAGCGAAGATTCTCATGACAAATGAAGGTTGACGAGCAGGTGGGTGGAGGTTATGCGCACAGTGTGCTCCAGATGGTCGACGCGCGCCGTGATCCATATTCAAAACTTTCTCTGTCGTGAAGCCGTGCACTAGAAAAAGCTGTCTGTATGGCAATGCTGAGCAAATAGACGGTCTAAAAACTGGTGATGCCTGAACAAGTGTGAATGTTCAAGGCGTTTCAATTCAGCAGTGTTATTGTGACAAACTCATGTGCATTTATAACCCCCACGTCAAAAATGTGACGACACCGCCCGAGAAGCTCATTATCGCCCGCGAACCTCTCTGCATCCCCCTTCCCTTTTTTTTTTTGTATCGCCGCAAGTCTCTCTAGCGGCGATGAATCCATCCCGCTGCGGAGCAGATGATATAATCTGCACTCACTCAGGCTCCTCATCGCCCCCCCCAGTCTCAACGACGTTCATTTTCTCTTCTCAGCAGCTACAGTATATCCGACCTCTGTCATGGGGCGGGAACGGAGCGTAGCGCAGGTCGTGCTATTTCAAGCGTGCTGAGGCCAACGTTGTGCTGTCCGTCTGTATTTCTGCCTGGGCGTTTGATCGCCACGTGGGTGCCAAGGGACTTGTCTCACCCCTGCTTTTTCTCCCCCCCCCCAACCACCCAACCTCCCCCCAGCGGGGGGGGGGGCACCCTCCGCCACCCCAGATGAACCAGCAGCATCCTAGATCACAGGTCACACATGAGAAGATGTGACGGCTGCTCGCTGTACAAAAAGGTTAATGTCATGCTTGTAAAGTGATTAAAATTCATGAGGGCCACGGAGGGAGATGGGGCGCACATGTGCGTACGTCCTATAGTGTGTGTGGGGGAAGGGGGGGGGGTGTGTTCCAGGTGCCTCTTGCAGTGGCTCAGTGGCTCATCCTGAGGTGCTTTGCCTGCTTCCTATTGCAACAAAATTTCATAGACAAAGAACACACGGAATTTTTCAATTTCAATTCAAGTCATGCAGCAGAGGAAAGGTGCGAGTGAGACATGGTTGTTTTGAGCAGGGGGTGAAGGAGTCCTTTTGAGCACAGTGGGAGGCAGGGAGTCCGCGCGTGGTTCAATCAGGAGACCTTTCACGCCGTCCGTTGGATCTCGCCAGGAAAAATTGGCCTTCCATGGCTTCCCTGTGGAAAAGTTTTGATTGAGTGCTTTTATCGTACATGCACCAATGTAGCACGGTTCTGTATTTCAAAGCATGTGACACGCGTGAGGCTTATTTTATTTAACTGTT
This sequence comes from Colistium nudipinnis, assembly GCA_016785305.1. Lineage (NCBI taxonomy): Eukaryota > Metazoa > Chordata > Actinopteri > Pleuronectiformes > Rhombosoleidae > Colistium > Colistium nudipinnis. Next base: position 789,472 of record JAFBJU010000242.1, on the reverse strand, counting down.
GTTTCGGAACGGTGATGGTTCACCCGAAGCACCGGTCTTCATTCAGTGCTACGTTATTGAGTCATTGCGATGCACGACAAGCTTCTTTTAGCTGGTTAGTGAGTTAGTTGGTCATATTTCCAGTTTTCGCGACGGAATGAATAAACCTACACTAGGTTGCATTATCTTATTTCATTTCAGGCCCCAGCACTTCTTTCCAAAACCAGGCGACGGGTTGCTGCCAACCAGTCCAATGCTTTAATCCAACTTATGATTGTTCCAATACATCACCATGTCATCCCGCTTTGGATATATTCAATTTACTGTACCCTTAAAAAGTATACGGGGTGAAACACTGAGTGAAATACACCCTGCTTTGAGAAATCAATTCCCAGCCAGGGCCAGAATTGATCTACCGTACCTCCTGACAGCGCAGTGATGAAAGACCTCGGCCAGGTTGCGATTTCTCATCGGTTGTTTCAGACGTGCGTGTAGCTAAGGCCAGTCTTCCCTTTAAGGTGTTTTTTTTTTTTTTTTGCCGAGTTCTGAAAGCCGACCCGTAACCCCACCTTCTACCAATCGATGAGCGCGCGTTTATTTACTGCCTCCTGCAAAATCAAATCTCAGTATTACTCCTGTGACAGTCCTATCTTAAACATGCCCTCTCCTTTTTCTTTTTTTTTTTTTCCTCCCTGGGAGCCTGCTGTCTGGAGACACAATGCCAGATTCTTTTCCGGTGTAGAAACTAGACCTCTGGGCGACGATGCGGCGAGAAATTACATTTTTTGGAGCCATCCCAAGACTGCAAGTGAGAAGTCGTTTGTATTGTTGTCGGCGCAGTTCATCTGCTGCAGAGCTTGTCAAGGTGAAAGAATGTCTGCAGCAGTTAATGAACCCCTGGCCTCACTCGTAATTACTCTCACACATATATTAGTAAATCCATGTTGGTAGTGACTCCTCTTCGAATCATAGCAGTAGTGCTCTGGTTGACAATGAGCAGGTTTACCGGCGCTCATTGATATGGATCTGCATTTTTTGTTACATTGCCCTCAGAAGTCAAAAAAACGAGCGAGGGGTGGATCCGAAGGTTTATGGGGGATGTTGTGTTTCGAGAGCAATCTAGTAATCTAGTTGTCCAGTCACTCCGTGCTCTGCTGTCCACAATTCTGTCCACATAAAATACAGTTTCTCTTTCAATATGATGACAGCAATTTAGTGTTGCCTTTTTTTTTAGTGACGCAGCAATTTCTGGCATCGTGTTGACTCGCAATTGTGCACTGTCATACATTTCAAAATCATTCTAATGCACTTCTCTTTTTTTTTGGCGGGGGGGCGGGGCTGTTAAGAAGAATGCGTAGATACCAAAAGTAATAAAGTTAAAATGGTTCTTTGGAATAAGAAATTGTCTTAGTTTACAGCAAGGCCTCTCTCCATCTATTGTAGACTTTGTTTTGGTATTCGCTGGGACATTCAGGGGTCTCCGGGGGGATCAAAGAATTTCAATCCGTGCTTAATACTTTATGAGCAGAGCATTGTCATCAAATCGCTAAGCACTCTGACCCTAATGTCCACGAAGCCCTGCATCTATCGCTACCAGAACTTTCCATTTTTAACCTCACAGCAAGTAGGGATTTAGCAACACTTAGTGGGTTTCTCCGACTCTCACAATGGAACGAAATTACCATTTCGCCCTCCGGGGCCTATTGGAGCTGAAGACTCGTATTCTTTTAATAGATGGTTAGGGGTTTGCTCTCCTCTCGTGCCGCTGCATCTTGTGTTGAAAAAGAGAGGACTGCTTCTTGAGCGTCAAGCGTTTTTAAATCTGAGCGTTCCAAACCGCCATCGAGGAGAAAGCCATCGCAGGCGAAAGAAGAAGAAGAAGAAGCGGCGGCCGCAGCAGACCAGATTTCCGCGCCGCCCCCCCCGAAACCGAGGTTTCTGCGAGTGCCTGCTTGTCCTTGTGAGGAACATAAACCCCGGAAAACGACCTCCACCTGAATGATTCAGCGAGGCTAAAATGCAACACGCCGGCCGACGTCCCACACTTTGTAACTTTTGCTGCATGCACACAGGCACAGTCGGCCAGGCTGACGGAGGATAGATAAATTGCACTGTGATTCGGCGCGGTGTGGCGAACGGAGAACCAGGGGACCGTCTGCCTCTGTCAGAAAGGGTGGCTTTCCTTCGGCCGTCACTTTTGACAACAGCGCATCACCTGCCGGCAGCGTGGAGGCGAGCGGCCTTGCCCTAGGAGTAGCCCTAGGAGACGGGGGTCATAGATTGAAAAAGAAAACGCAAAGGAGACGACAAAGAGACAGACGGAGACAGGGCACCTGTGTCCATTTTGGCAGAAATTGCTTAAATATGCTTGTCGTGAGACGTTCCTTTATTGAAAAGAATATTTCCTTTACCTTGAAGTCATTTGAAATCTTCACTCCCCAGCTCCAGTTGTTCAGTTTGGCCCTGTGGCATTTCTTGGCTCCCTGCGACTTCAGCGCGCCGCTGTCTCACAGGGGATTTCGATTTCCGAGCGCGAAGGGTTTGTGTTTTATTTGCCGCCGTTCCTCCGTCCTGTGCGTAGTTGAGAGTTAGTGGCTCTGACGGGGTTATTGCTTCCCCTGGTTGCCCTGCCGTCTGCATATCTCGAGCCGTAGAGACGGGGCTAAAGTGAAACGAGCGCCCTACACCGCCGCCGCCCCACCAAGTCGTCTCTTGTCTCTGCCTGGGAACATTGCATTTGTGTTTTTTTATCAGTGTGCATGTGTACAGTGAGGATAAACAGACAGTGGGTGAAGCTGCATTTAGATTTAAGGTTATTTTATTCATTCAATTTCGAAGGTTTAACAGTACCTGCTGTATGGCTGCTGCTTTTGGGAGCAAAGATTACATTTAACGCACCCCTAGGCAGCTGCCATCTCTTTGTGGCAATACGTCTTTTACTTATTCACCCCAAATACGCACACGCAGATTAGCGGGCGTTGTGGAAGGGCCACTCCGATGTGAGCTTTCTGCAGCGTCTCATATCGTTGCTGTGGATGGTAGATGTGTTCTTCGTGACACACGTGTGTACGGAGATTTAAATTGTAGCTCTCCGTTACTGTAGCCGCCTCATCTGAACATCACTAAACGCCTCGCATTTGTTGTGAAGTCCCAATTACGCGGGCAACGCTGTGTGCACTCTCCACAACTCCTGCTCTTGTACTATTTGTTGCTTTGTGTGCTGTTTTCCCCTCTATAAAACCCCAGTGTACGGTGCGTCCTCTGCCAGGGTTAGAGGTTTGATTCCCACTGGGACCACACATGTTTCCAATGTGTACTCTCACGACATTTTAAGGCTCAGCGGAGGATTTCTTTTTTTCTTTCGTTTCCCAAACATTCACATGTCAACCCAAACCAGACCTCTGTTATGTGATATCATATACTATATCTTTATGGTTTGCAATTTTATTCCAGTCACTCATCTCGTCTTTGGCTCCTTTTTTTTTTTTGCTGGATCTTTTGTGGGATTCATTCCCAGATCGTGAGGCTGACATGTGCATTATAGTCTGCCAGGGAGCAACAACATATCAAGGAACGATGGAATAATGATTCAAATAAGTCATACAATCTGTTGATTCGATTGCTTCAGTCTCAAAGGCCACCAGAGGTGCCTAATTATGTCACTCGTCGTGTTTATTTGTGAGCATTACTGTGGATAAATGCGCAATTCCAGACAGTCATTTCTGCCTTGACCAAATAACTGTAGTACTATTTTATTGAACAATGCTATTCATACATCAGGTTGTCTCTAGTGGCTGCAGGGCAATTTAAAGCCATTTATTCACCTCTAATTTCTTTGTTTATGTGGGTATAACATGGATTTTCAGCTCATAGCTTTATTATAATGGAAGGTAACAGTAGGCGGCAATAGCCGTGGTGAAGTCGTCAGTTGACTGAATCATTTAATGGATATCAAGGACACTGTCTTTTCTTCTTAAAATTCCTTCTAGTCCCATCCAAACTGATTATCCCCTTTGGGTTAAGTTTGGACTTTGTCCACTTCCATAGAAAAAAAAGGATTGATCTGCGCTTGCCTTCTCTTGATAGTGGCTGGTCACCGAAGGCAGTGGGAAGATGTGATATGAAAGCAGTACGCCATAGACAATCGAGTATGCTACCAGCCGAGACGTAGTCCCCATCAGCAGCCAAATGCTGTGCTGAAAGCGAAGGTCCTGGGCGGATGCAAATTGTTATGGCCAGAGTGCGTCGGGATGGTTGTTTGAGTTTGTGAGCGTTTCTGTGCGTGTCCAGAGGCAGTATGAGAGAGGACACGTGTGTGATTCATGCTGACACGCATGGTCAACGCTCAGACAGGCAGAACTCCATTGGCACCCTGTTATCCTGCAGTGATAAGAAGCATCTAAATAAAGCTGCTACTGGGACCACTGACCAATATAGTGTGTGTGTGTGTATATATATATATATATATATAGTAAGTTGGTAGATTAAGAGAGGCGCTGACATGTAAGCTTACACACCATAGGTGTTCACTAAGAATCACCACTGGTCATTTTTCAAACACACGCCCATTCAGCTGCGTGCGGGTGTCCCTCTGCGGCGAGGGGGCACACTATCTGACGGCTCCATATTTCATCTAGTGGAGCTTCAATGGGCCTTTTCAAGCCAAGTATGCGGTAGCTGTCTGCGGACGCGGCGATAAATAAGCTCACATGGTGTGGTTTAATATAACAATATGAAAATATTGTCTCACCCTTAATAGCCCTGAAGAGAGAACGGGGATAAATCAGACTCTCTTTTTTTTTTTTTTTTGCACACTTTATTTTCTCCCTCTTAAAAAAACTCACTTGTTCTTTCATTTCGGTAACACATCGCTGTAAAGTCAGCGACAGCAAAACATGGAAACTGGGGAACAAAAAAAAAACATTTTCAGTCGACCCCCTCTGAAACGTAGGCTGCAGTGCTTCGAGTGATACTGATACTGGTGGATAACTGCTTTGGGATTATAGAGGAGACTCTTTTAAAACTCCTCACTTCTCAGTGCCTGGACCGAACGTGGCTGCGTCGCGTGTCCCTGCTAGATCGGTACCAAAATAGCACGACGCTCTTCCTGATTTTAGATTTCACTTTGATTCATTATTCCCCTCATCCCCGGGAAAAAGAAAACGGAGCTTTCAGTGCTGTTTAACAGAAGCGTGGATTTTGGGTCTCCGCTAACAGTTTACGAGCCTCGGGTGCTGCCGCTAAACTGGTTGTTTATTTGATGTATTTTTGATCTATTATTCAAACTCCTGTTTCTGTTTGAACTCTCAACAACAGGCACTAGGGTTTGGATGTGCATTTCGTTGTTGCTGTTATTTTCTACGAGCCAACCCCGTGTCTGCCACTGTAAGGGCACAACTGGGAAGGCTTTCATGCGCCCGCGTCCCATTGTGCGACCAGGTCAAGCCAGTTCGATCCCACTGGGATTTGTACAGCTGATTTCTTTGTCATTTTTCTTTTTTGGAAAAAAAAAAGGACACGCTTCATCCTGTTTTGGCACGCAGCGGCCATGTGCAGTATAAACCCGGGCGCATTGTGCGTGTGAATCATCCGGGGGGGGGGGGAAATAGAACTTCAATGGAGTGGAATAAACAACCACGTATCCTGTACGTGGCAGAACGCAGATCTGGAATTGCTTCCCCCTGCAGCGATAAGCAACATGTAGCTGCAGAACAATATTTTTCTTTCCAAATGCATTCGGGCCCACGGTATAGCGTGTTCATTCTGTGCGCAGGTCAGAACAGGCCAGTTTGTGATTTTATTTGCTGTCGATATTGATATATTTCTTCCGAATGAACTATAGTCTCATGTCTCCTCTGTAGTGAGAATATCACCCGGTCAACATGAATCAATGAACTAACCGAGTGCGCCATCTCCTTGGCATCCCATCTGTGCCACGCAGTGGGTGGCTTCTTTCGAAAGGTGGGTCCCGTGACGGGGCCCAGATTGGCCGTGCCAGCCGCCAAACGACGGCGCCAGGCGTCACGTGGGGCGGCAGTCTGTCGCTTTCCCCCGAAGCCGTCTCTTTACTCTCTTTTGTCTCTCGTGGAGAAGACGAAAAAAGAGGGGAGCTAGTATGTCGGATGCTCCGGCAGGCAGGGCTGGAAAACACGGAGAACCGTCCCCGAGCTGGTGTTGGATTTTAAAATCCCAGGCCCGGTATTCACAGCTGTTGAGGTAGCCTTGCTGCCATGCCTCCAGGTTGTGTTCTGACTCTAAATACCGCACCTCCTTGCTCACTTAGCTCATCTTTCCTGTGATATCCCGACATTCCAGCGAGACTGCACTTTCTCCCTCCCTGGTTTTGATTTCTTCAATTTTTGCTGCTTCCCTTTTACAGTCATTTCAAGTTTACAAAAACAACTTGTTCTCATGAGACTGATCCTGAGCAGGAATGGTTACAATCAATATTGTCCCACCAGAACACGATGGAGTACTTGTGGCAGGTCATTCTCAAGCCGTTGAGTGCCACACAGTTGAATGTAACTGCATCTGGTCGATCCAGATGTGTCAGGTACCGGGGCAGTGACTGTCAATCACTGTCATTCAGAAGCTAAACTGGCACAGGAATGAACCCGCAAATAGTAATTGATTGACACAAGCTGTGTTTGGACAGGGAAAAAAAGAAGGTATGTCCGTCTCAGCAGTTTGCACCTACTCATTTGAAGATACACAAGCAAACTCAAATTGGCACACACGCCCCGAAAGGCAAACAAACAGACGGTAAAACAAGTCTCAGAATAAGCGACGCAGGAAGGGAGGCAGCTCCATGCAATGTAACCCTAGACATCGGTGGTCACGAGACGCCAAGGAGAGGATCTCCGTGGCCCAGGGCCCGATGTGGGCCCTCGGGCCAAACCAGAACACGGCTCTCTGCACCTCCCCTATCCCAAATAATCACTGGGGCTCCAAAAACCAGAGAAAATAACTTAATTGGTATGCCATTTGAGTTTTTTTTCCCCTCTTTCCAATGGAATGGAGCTGCTATAAATTATGCATACTGAATTTCTTCTTCTCCGGGCGGCTCTCTGCACTCTTAATCAAACTGTGCTTTACACAGTTTTTGGGCTCTTTTTTTTTTTTTTTTCCCTTTCTCGATTGTAACTGTGAAAACCTCATAATCTTGACAAGTTAACTGTATGTTTTGTTGGCTCTCTGTTGTAACAGTACCACTGAAATAACAGCAGAAAGAACAAGCTCAAAGTGTGGCCAAACAGTAGGGGGAAAACGTACTCAAAGGCAACACAAAGACCTGCTTGTTGAAAAGAGAGAGAGAGGGGGGGGTCACAAATTCAGGGTTCAGATGGAGACCGCAGCGTCAATTCTACCCACGTAACCCCTGCATACACGCACGCACGCGCGCACACTCGGCCTCCACCCCCGTCCGAAAAGCTCAAAGATCTCAAAAGAAACCAAAGATGTGTGCGCTTTGGTCCTTTCCTCAGCCTGTCAGCGGCCGTCCGTCTCTCTCATGTACCCTTAATAGCATGTGACCACAGCAGCCAAAGGGGGACCAGCAGCGGTGCCGCCGCAGGCTCACATCTGACCCAACTGGAAAACTCTCTCTCACTCTCGCCTCTGCTTTTCCTCGTCTCCGCTCCACCTTCGAGGCCACCGTAGCGCGCCAGCCTGGAGGTGGCCTCCAGTGAGTGGTGACTTTTTGCCACTGTGACCGTTGACCTCTGACCCAGCACGTGGCAAGACACACTTCGGAGGGGGGGGGGGAATGGAGGTGTGTCTCGTTGGCGCTGTGTCAGATTTGGACGGCGCCTTTACACCAGCTCACCTCTCGGGGGGATAATTCCCTTTTTAACCCCTCTTGCTCCTTTTCATCAGCCACGTGTGCCTCGTGCGACATTTCTGTGGTACACTTTTCGTGTGGGGGACTTAGTGGGTCTTGTAGCAAACGTTTTTCCCCCCTTTTTTTTTTTTTTTTTTTTTTTACTCAGATATGATATATGAGGATATATGCCTGAGGGTTGGGCAGGTGTAACTGCACCGTATATCTTGGTGAAACACACACACCGAGTAGAGTTCTCCAGGCATTATCTTGGCCGTGTGGCAGCTTTATTCCCATTTCACACAGCAGGAACTTCGAAGCGAGGTCACCCTTAGTCTCCTGAGAGGGGTTTCTGGATCTGGGGAATCACAAGGGGTTTGAAGGCAGGTATGTGCTCCTAACGTATCCCCAATTAAAACCACCCCAGAATATCTTTTCCACAATAAAAATAAACATATCCTTGGGCGTGGGGCTGTTGCCTGGCGTAGGTGGCAGTCGGTTTGACAACTGTCCTGGTTTCACCGTCCCAGAAGAACATTTTCTTGTTGTTTGTTCAAAAAGGAACCGATGATGTTGTAGTTTGAAAAAAAAAAAAAAAAAAAAGATTTTCAATTGCTCTCCAGGCTGCGTCAAATAAGTCCCCATCTGCCCTTCGGTTGTAACAAAGGAAGAAATGGACGAGGAATGATGGAGGGTTCGGATACATATTGGAAACAGGCCGCTCGCGGAAATTTGTCACTCAATACGTCAAACTGAGGGAGAGAAACTCCTGATCTCTCCCAAAGTCCGAGCTATGCAGTTTACATGGAGCTCAGCTCGCACCCCATTAAGTGCCTCCTCTCCCTTTTGGTCCGTGTATTCCTCTGTTTCCATTTACCCTAACATTTTCAATGGATCTGCTTTTCGCGAACACAAAACCTACATTACTTTACTTCCTTTTTCCTGTTTTCGTGTTTCGCAGCGAGACAAAGCGGACTTCCTCAAGGAACCGGCTCTCCGACGTAAACCCCGTCACCTTAGCTGCACCCACCCCACACTGGTGCACTGGCACCCGTCTGATGGGTTTATTTACCGTCCGCTGTGATGGATGAGGGTTATTTGTCGACCGAGTGAGCTCCCTGTCTCGTTTACATGCCGTCCCGGTCGAGATGAGGGGGAAGTGTCTCCCTCTCTGGCCCTTTCTCACCTTTTTTTTTATATGACAGTTGACGGTTATGAAATAGCTGAGGACTGGAAAGTCAGCAGAAACGCTTGTCGAAAGCCGGTTGTAAGCCTCCTTTTCGGTGCCAAGGTTTAAGTGTGTGGTTTTGGCGCAGCGTGGCTGAGCCACTGGGAGAGCCTTTCATAATCATTTTTCAGCATCGTGTTATCATACTGGGGATTGGGGAGGAAGAGGGGAGGGGGGGGGGGGGGGGGGGGGGGGGGGGGGGGGTACTGCGGTTGCTGCTGGAATGGGCCGAATATTATCTATAAATATATAAATATCTGCTTTGAGTCAGTGGTGAGTTGGTGCTGCTGAGCTGTGCTGTAGGAGGGGGGGAAAAAAAGGTAATGTTTCGTGAAGGGGCAGAAGGGAGGTGCACGGAAATAAAGGCTGGTTAGTAATTGATTCGAATCATTTCACATGCACAAAGAGCAAAGGATAAACATTTCAGTGGCTGGCTTGTTCTTGGTAATTGACTCGCGCATATTTGATAAATGCCGACGCAAAAAAGCAGGACATAATAGAGATAATGAGCATGCTGCAGTAGCGATCGAGAGAGGTACTTTTTATTTGATTCCGAATGCTTTCTCCTCAACCCAACCACGCACGTTTTTTCGCCCCCAAATGCGTCCACGTTATTGCCATTGCATAAGGCTGGTCCGTTATCGTTACCATGGCGATGAAGGTCTGTTGCACTTCTGCCAAACACACTTTTTGTAACCATGACGACCAAGGTCAGGACAAATGCTCCCACAGGACCTGAGGGTCAAGGACAAATGACCTACTGTATATGCTGCTCCTCAAGTTGGAGAGCTTCTCACTCCTCCACCAACATGGACATTGCGTGGCACCAGTCACAGAGTGCGAGGCATTATTTAAAAATAAAGAATCCTTTAGTTCTCTCTCCGTCTTTTCACGTTTGAAACCCAGTCTCGCTACACGCCAGTGCACAGAGCGTTCTCCGCTGAATTAGGCCGCTGTTTCCCTTTCGGCCTGACCGTCTCTGCCCCTCGTGAGCCGTCTCTGCCCCTCGTGAGCCCCCCCGTATCGGCCGAGTGGGGAAACCGTGGCCATCTGGGTAAATAAGGACAAAAGGGGATTTATTCGGACCACTGTTTCCCCTCAATTTTTCACCAAGGAGCGCCGAAGAGGCAGCTGACCTTTTCCCTGGGCTTCCCCGATCTGCGCAATCTTCCGTCTTACTTCTTGAAGCCGTGTCTTTCTTTGTCTCCTGTTCCAATTTCCTTCTCATCCCTCCTTCGTTTTTCCCCCTCCTGGCCCCTACCTCTTCTCCCTTCCTCCTCTGGCTCTGTTGTTTCCTCTCCTCGCAGCATGCAGACACGGTAATGAGGTCATCATCATCCCGCCTTTATTGTGAACAGATTCAAATGGGTAGATTGGACGGAATATCAAAGCAGCTGACTGACGTAATCAACCTGTTCGGCCCGTCTCACGCTGACGGTTTCCCACATTTTGCCTCTTTTAATTGTGAAAGCGTGAGCCGACGCTGATCCAGTCGAGGATGAAAGCAGCTGCTAAACGCCTGCAATATGACTGTAAAAGGATGCTCATCCGCGGTCCTGTGGGGAGAAGGCACCTCTCTCCGGCCCCGTCCCTGTCTCCCACAGTCAACGGCGGATCCTTTGCAGCCAGGCAATTGTTTCCCAAGGTTAGAGCCGTCATTAAAGCGGCGCCCCTCTTTGCAGGGGTCCGCCGCGCCGCTCCTGCCTCCCTTCCCCTCGCCATCGCAGACGGAACACTGCCATCTGTTGACAGGTGGGGCAATTACACGCCTGGGGTCGCTCCGCAGGGCACGGTCAGGCCGAGGAGGATGCTGAAATGTGAAGAAGTAAAGATGTAATTAAACCAAGCAAAAAAAAAAAAAACTGTTTTATCATCGACTCCAACTGTTGCCATAAGCTCCGTTTTTATCATCTGGCCTCGCTGTATTTATTTCCACAGAATTTGTGGTAAGATTGCAAAAATCCAAAATACTCTTCTGACATCGACATATATATATATTAGCCACAATCTTCTTGTGGTTCTCTGTTGAAGTTTAAGTACGCGTGACGCGTCCCCAAAACAAGACCTGTGTAGATTTTCAAAAAAACAAAATAAACAGCAGCTCTGTCGCGTCGATCAGTGTTTGGATGCACATTGTGTTTCGCGGTAAAATCCCTCTTGTATGAAACCTCAAATACTACTATACAATAAGTGTGTAAACAAAAAGAAATAGTACTCTTTGTAACCGTGCACTGCCAGTGTCTCTTTGTAACTGTAAGTGGAAAATGCAAATGAAGTGATCAGGCATTTCGTCAGGAAAAGCCATCAAATGCAGGGACTCGCATCTGGGTTGTGGTTGAGTAAGTCTTGTCGGACTTGTTTTTCAGCTAAGTGGTGATGAGGGATGCTCAGAACGGTTACATTCAGAACACTCAGAAGCCAGCCAATCGCACTTATCACACACTATGGCACCCTCACTTTCTTTCTCCACAATTGCAACGTATATGTTACTCCTTCAGTTGTCCTTATCAGCACTTGAGTAAAGTGTAAGATACGTCGCGCTTCCGTCCTCACGGGGACAGTGTGTCGCACGCTGCATGTTGTCGAGCACTAGTAGCTCATAACTCCTCTCTTTGTTAAACCCCGAGCCGCTCCTCCGCTCACAACCTTTACAAGTCGTTGTGAAAGGGCACGTCAGCGAAATTCTTTCATGTCAAACGTGGGCTACTGATATTAAAAGGGCTTTGGCAGGAGACGCCTGTTTTCGGTTTCCAGGCTGATAATGGGCCTGCGGGCGGCTTTGGCAGCACCGCGGCCTCTGTTCGACGCTCTCCCTGGCGCTTCGTCCCGGGTTGCTGCTGAGGCCGCGCAGAGGCGGGGCGGGCGGGCACGTCGCGCTCGCCGGAGCTGGAGCGATCAGGAGTCCGGCACCTCGTTAAAAAGACCCCGCTTCCGAAACCCACACTAACGTCCCCCGCCGAGCCGGCGCTTCAGCCCCTGATCCGGTTTCACTCGCCCTCCACTGCGGCGCAAGCATGCGGGGTATTTTTCCTGCCGCGACTGGACGAATCATGCCCCGGAGAGGCTCAACTCGCGAGGTTTTATTATTCTACTCTGGCGTACAATCAGGCCTTTTTATTCGGCGGCCGCGACCTCCTTGCTCGTCGGTGTCCGTGCGAGCGCGCCAGTGTGCGAGTGTGTTTTAGCCCTATACCTGAATTTGGAACGGAGTGTGTAAAGTGCTGTCATGTTTATACGGAGAGAGAGGATTTGAGTCCCTGTTTTGCTGTTCCGCTCTGGTTCACTTGATCCTCACTGGGCATAGCTGGCCACCCCCCCCCCCTCTCTCTCTCTCTCTCTCTCACCCACCCCTCTCTTTCCAGGACTCCCTGCGTCTGTGCACTGTGGCCTACAGTCTCCCTCCCTGTCTTACCCCCCTCTGCCCTCCCAGCCTCAGCAGTTGCCCCACGCTGCGCCTGCTATGTTGTACCGGCGTTGGTTCAGAGGTCGCGGTTTGCCAGGTCTGTGATGGGCTGAATTTCCTAGCCCCTGCAAAATCAACGCTTTCGTGTCTGCGTCTCATTTCGTTCACAGTTTTCCTACACGGCTTTGTGGCTGCAAGACAGACCTTTTACCAAATTGCCCTTCTTACTATTGTCTTTTTGGATTATTCACAATATTAAAAGGCAAAATGAGTCTGGAAGCCACTGTGTTTCCCTCGTCCTCTCCGGTCCATGTCTAAACGTGAAAAATTGATGTTACTTTTTGCGTCATCTGAACACTTACATAAAATGTGACATCGACAGTTGGATAGAAACTTTGCTTCTGTCTTAGTCTCCGTCCCTGTTCCTCCCAGCCTCTCTGCTCTTCCTCGTGCCTTGTTCCCTGCAGTCCTGTCACTCTTCAGACGGCGCAAAATGCATGTTTGATAGTGCTCTCCCTCTTACCCGTTGTGCATTTCTCTCTTTCTTCCCATTTGGAGTCCCCAGTGTTATTTTATTTTGGTTTTATCCAGGCTGAGAGCTGCCATGTTGTTGAAAGCACTGGGTCTTTCAAAAGGTTTATTAATCTGAGGAGAGGAGTCGATGCTGTGCTATTGCCATGTGGTGCCAACAGTTTGGATTCGTGTGCCAATTTATTTGCACACTAACACTTTTTGTGGTTTCAGCTTTGACAGCTTTGGAAATGTAGAGCAAATTGGAAAAAAAATAAATATGATGATTTTTAAAGTTGAAAAGTTTTAAAGTATGACAAGTTGTCATTGAACAAATGATGGGGGCCTCTGTGACCAAAACCTGACCGGAACTGAGGTCTTATGTGTCTCCAATATGGCTCCCAGACAAAAACAGTTTGTAAACCCCTGCTTCAAGAGGCCCCGGAGGCTACTCTGAGACACATAAGTAATGGTTGTTGAGGCTTGTCGGTTATATTTACCTCCAGCGTATGAGCGCAGCCCTTTTTGACATAATTGCGAGTATATTGAGGGATTAATATGGATATCATGGGGTAAGGCACTATGTTGGATGAATAAGAACTAAGACCTGATTGCAGCGTTATCATTACCATCCCCACCGACCCTGACCCTTTCCCTTTGAGCTGAATAATTAGAAAACCCATTAATCAGAAAAAATGAAGAAAAGATTTACCCAAATTCCCTGAGCCTTCATGCTCGTTCAGGTTGTCATTTCGTAACCACTGGTATTTGTTCTACAAACAACCGTAAATGGGCCTGAATGTGCTGCTTGTCATCTGAGAGAGAGAGAGAGAGAGCGATGCCTCAGTGGACCTGAACCTGTCGGAAAGAATCTGTCTGCCGCGCACAACAAAATGAAAAAAAAAAAAACAGCTCTCCCCCAACGTCTTCTGACAGGTATTCCCATGCCGGGAACGATTTCCAAGAGAGCCTTATTCCTAGAGTAGTGGGCGTTTTACAAGTCGTGCGTTAGTGTTAACGTCTTCTTAATGTTTTCCGTCAGAACAAAATTTGGATATCGGAGGAGAAATCATAAATACAGGCCGCAATTCCTTGTAGTATTTAAATGTCATTAAAGGGGGGGAAAAAAAAACAGACCACTTCAAAATACATAACATAGCAGTGGGTTTTGCCATTTTTCTGCAGGAATCCAAAGTAAGGCTGCGGTCCTGTGGCTTAAAAACACAGCCGGGAGTAGGGGGCTTCGTCCAACCGGTACCACCCAGTATTTGGATGACTCGCTTGGTTAGAAGCTGGGCCAAAGGAAATGACCTTGGATGTATCGTTATTATGATTTATTCTGCACGCCAGTTTTTGGATATGTCCTTTCGATGTCCTTTCTCCATTGCGTCGACAAGCATTACCGTAGGCTGCTTACGGCATCTTTGTGACCGGATTTTTGTTTCCAGTGTCCCTTTTTAATTAAATTTTTTTTAACGCAGTCGACGTGAGGTTGGATTGTCGTGTTCCATCATCGATATCATCAGACAAGGTTGCTGATATCGGATGATTCCATGATTCCTCCGTAGCACTCAGTTATTCGATTCTACAAGTCTCTGGGACTCCATTTATAATGGGTTGGAACGCACTTCTTCTAAAATGACGTTTGGTTATTTAATGATGGCAGTGGAGGGGTTTTTGGTCCAACTTGTCGCTCATAAAATCTTCCATAGTTGTTCTGGTGAATGATACGTTTGGATCTCTGTCGTTCCCGTCATCCGCACTTTGGTAAATTGCCCCTCACAGTTTGAGAGACCCACCGGATCCAAGTCACTGGGAAGGGGTCAATGCTTCACTCATGTAGTACGGTGAAGGATGACTCATTGGACCGTATCACTTTTTCCACATCTCTGTGGGGCAGCGCGGATGGTTTTTTGTTTTGCTACCACTGAACTCACAAATGTGCATCCGTCACCGTAACGATGGGTTTATACACTGCAGCCCTACGGCATTATTATTGACAGACTGCTTTTTTTTGGTGACATGGTCTCATCGACGTCCTCCATTAACATCCTCCTCCGCCACCTGAGAAACAGTCCCTCTTTCATTTTCCCTCACGTATGGTACTAACGCACAAAAGTCAGTCATCAAAAGTGTGCTGTCAACCCTTAGACCAGGGGTCTCAAACTCAACTGACCTGGGGGCCGCTGGAGGTAGAGTCTAGGTGAGGCTGGGCCTGACCTGAGCTATTGTATCCCATAAGTGATAAAAAAAATAATATAAAACTCCTAAGGCAGGGGTCCGCGACCCGCGCCTCCCTGTGGCTACGGTAAATAAATGAGTATTTAATTCAAATGTATTTTATTTTAGTTTGTTCGTTTTTCAAATGTAATTCTAAATTCGAAGATTACTCGTGAATCTTGAAGATTTTGACGCTCCCCCCAGGAAGGCCAACTATGGAGAATTCTAAGAAAAGAAAAGCGTCCGAAGAAAACAGAAGGTTTCATGCTACGTGGGCGGATTGGCAATTGGCCCACGAGTTTGAGACCCCTGCCTTAGACCCTTAGATCTCTCCCTTAGATTGAAATGCGGATGCCACTTAAATTGTTAATTCTAGACTGTAAATTGGTATATATGGGTGTCCCTCTGGGCTGGTCGGTCATTTTTTATATTTCCATTTTGCATTCGAAGCGCACGATTCAAAAGTGTTCTGCCAAAGGCATCAGCCGCCGTTTCCCATGCGAGCTCGTATTTGGAAGGGCCGAGCGTTTCCCCGTCGTGTCCACAAGTGGGTGACCACAATTTACCACTCGGGCTCCGTGGTGGCAGGCAACGGGGCCAAGGGAGAAAGAGAGCTCCTTAATCCGAAAACCACCGAGTACATGACCTGCGGGTGTAAAAAAAAAAAAAGAAATGAAACCATGCAGCCCGCATCGAAAGGCTCATCCAACAATAAACTGAAGTAGAAAAACAGGGCAGAACACTGAGTAAGACCTTCCAGAAAGGTGATGGCCTTATCTGCGCATCTCCATTGATTTGTTTTTTCACTTCCACTGCATTTTCCGTTTTTCCTGTTCTGAGTCGGGGAAAAAATGTCCGACCCTCGGCGCGCTGCCTGTCCACGCAAGTGAACCTGCCTGCTGCTACCACAATGTCAACAGAACCCCCGAAGGCAAACGCATCCCCCTCTTTTTTTCTCTCTCTCTCTTTCTCTCTCCTTCATCGCCTTTACAGAACCGACCCCCTTTAATCCTCACCTATGTTCTTCGCTCTCTTCAAATTTATGATCTCATCTCAACTCAATGCACACACTCAGGTGTGTTGAAGACTCTCTGTTCACACTCAATGGATCCATTGTGCTCATTAAATGCACTCGGGTTCACCCCTCTCTCGCTCGGCCCCTTCCTCCATCTGTATTCCAATCTCAGAACTGCTCGGAGGAAAGGGGACCCGACACTCACCTCTCACAAATCTTCACGGATCCTCTGTTCCTTCTTTTTTTTTTTTTTTACCGGCAGATGGTATGGCTCTCGCTCTGTGACGACTGCTCGCCCTCTTTGCATGCTGGGAAGTCTTCGCGCACGCAGCACAGAAGGGAAATTCGGTCCCGATGTTTGCTTCACCGTTTGCCTATCAATTACGTTGTCGTAAATCCGATCGGCACTCGACTTCGCCAGGCGCGGATGCTGTTAATCTAAGGAGTCTTGGAAGGGAGCCCTGGCTCCTGTTTTTTTTCATGCATAATTACTACCTTCTTTTGCGTTGTGAGACGAGGTCATCTGTTGTGTTGCTGAGAAAGTAAAACATAGAATTAGGGGGCAGCTACTGCTGTCATGATGACACTTTTATAAAATTGTTGTTTTTTGCGTTTCCGTTTTGGGAGTGACAAGGTGCGTCCCCTGTGTGCTGCAGCAACCTCAGGCAGGGTGTGCGCTCTCATATGCGCGTGCCCTAGACCAACATGGTACCACTGTGCAGATGTTTATCAGACTCGTGTCGAGAATGAAACACGTCCCCCCCCCCCGCCGAGGGGTTGCGAGCTCTGATCCCGGTCTGATCCGATCAGAACGACGGGAGCGTTTATCAGCACTCGCGGCTTATACTCGTAGATCATTTGAGTTGGTGAATTGGACTGGACAGGGCCAGAAAAAGAGAGACGCATGGGGGTACGCAGGAAAAGCAACGGAGATGGGTAGGAAATTAAGTAGGAGACTCGGGTTCATTATCTCCCGTGGGACAGGATGAGCCTGGAAGTGTGAGCGCATGCAGTGGCGTGTGCCTGAGTGAAGTGGCTGGGAGATAAACCTTTAATAACTGTGTGCGCCCGCTGCATGTGTGAGTTCGCCCGGCGCAGGTCTCAGCCCGTCTCTTATCAGATTTCCTCCTCTCAGCGAGCAGTGATCCGTGCCCTTAACACTGGCCAGGACCCCAGAGGAAGTGGGGCGGCACCTCGCTCAGTGCTGGTCACGCACGCTGGCTATGTAGTCTGAAAACAAGATTGGAATCTGAATTGAGATTTGAACCGTTTTTATTGGCTAGTCCAAATGATCCTGGCTAAAACCTGTTGTCCGGTAGTTTTGCATAATGTCTTAGGTTGAGTATCAGCCTTAAAAACACATTATATTTGGTAAGAATAACAATCCATCCGTCCATAACTTATTCAGCTTATCCTTAGATGCTCTTGGGGTAGCGGGACCCAAAGCACGATTAATTATCATAAAATAAAAACATTTTCGACATATCCATTCCTCCGTATTGAGTTTATGGTCCATCTTTGAGTCCGTCACATATAGCTCTGAGGTGCAGTGTAAAATGTGTTACGACACTTCCTCTTCACCCGCCTCAAGTTAGTTTCCTCTCCACCGAACAAATACTCTCCCTCTGCACTCCTTGCTGCTACCTTTTCATATTTGTTTATTTATTTGTATTTTTTCTTAAATCTGCAATCTGGCTGTTGAGGTTGAGACCGAGCCAGAGCGCATCAGTAGTCCAGAAGCTTATCTTTTCTCAGGGACGGAGCTCCCTAAGCCTTGAAATCTCTTTTTTTTTTTTTTTTTTTTTTTATAATCTGTTTTGTTGTTTGTCTTTTTAAAAGTGCCATTGTTAGATTTTGACGCCCTCCTCTATACATGTATCCTGATTACTTTTTTTTACTTGATTATAAGACAAAATAATGGAATTTAGCTCATGATGGGGAAAAATTAGTACCCACCTTGGTATAAAGGTGGGAGGAGTGCGGGAGCGGTGTCGTGTGGTGCAGGTTACACAGAGTGACCCACATCAGCTTAATTATTTGGGTTATTTTATGGAGCAGGTGAGCCTAGCGTCATGCGCTGACAACATAGTGTGACCACAAGAGGGGGATGTAGAGAGGGGCAGTTACACTTTACCTCCAAGGATCAGAGGGATTAGTGCCGTTTGACCGATGCTGTGATTTTTGTAAACCAACTTGCACTGGGCGGCAGCAGGAGCTGAACCCACTGAACAACTCTCCATTTTTCTTTGAATGCCTTTATACTGTGTCATCTTTTGAACGGTGTTTCAATGGATTTCAGTAGCTTCACTAGTTTGCCGCATAGGTCAAACGGGGAGACGCTTCTTCTTCCGATTTCCAAATGCGAAGCGGTGCACTTTGGATCATCTTGGATCTGACATCACTCACCATAAATGAAAAAACAAAATATGGAAGAAAGTGGAGAAAGTGTTGTGAAAATAGGGCTCAACATCGGAATTCCTTGCCGATATCCATTTGGTATATCGGCATGTGACACAAGTCGCAGCTGCATTTCTACAGGGCACGTTCCAGATGAGCCAGCACTCTGCTTGGATACTGATTGGTAGGGGTTAGGGATGAATAGTAAGATTGTTTCAGATTATTTCAGTGCTGTGCAATTGAGAGAAAAATGTATTTTAATAAATGTGCTTTTTTGCACTTTGCAGAACGAACAATTAGAGCCATTATCATTAGTTCTATCGTTAAGATTGATTGGGGTGCCTGTCCCCAATGTTTCTGGAAACACTGATACAGTAGCAGTTGTCATGTCGCTTGAAATCATGCTATGATGGGATTTGGGTCGATGTTTTAACCTATGGGCATTCAGGAGTTGAGTTCAGAGTGTTTCGGCTGTAGCACGGTGACGTTTTTTGTTAATAAAATAAGCCGGGCCACTGTGGTGTGAGTCGATTCGTGAGTTCCACACTTTGCCGCTGGCCAAGAAGAACAAGAGAGTCACCAGTGCAGAAAGTGGGTCAGCTCGTGTGTGTGTGTGTGTGTACCTGTTGCAGTCTCCTACTGTATACTGAGAGAAAAACACAATTTCTGTGCTGCTGATTGGGGTTAGAGGCCAGGTGCGAATTGAAGTCAGGTTAAGCATTCAGGAAGTCCATAATAAATGGAAGTGATGTGTTGCGTGTGTTTCTACATTGCAAATCCTCTCGCGTGGCTTCCCGGTCCTGGCTTCCTGGTGTGAGCAAATCTCACAGCGGCGTGCGCGCGCGAGAAAAAAAAAACGCTTGTATAAAAATGGCAATGGCTTTCCTCTTCTTAACACGGTCCAGACTTCAGGGCCGTACGCCAGTGAGCGCACGCTGCTCTCCCTTCTCTCCGACCACTGGGTAATTCCCAGGCCCAGACGGGATGCGCTCAAAGGGCTTTGGGCTATCAATAAATCGGGACCGGACCTCAATGCCGGCCCGTTTGCGTGACGCCAGAGGACCCCGGGGGCAGCTGCGGGCGGCTGACTTCTCCTTTGCCCCCAGGCTGGTAGCCGTTGTTGCCCCGGAGGTGCGTGGCAGTCTAGCTGTGGCTCACTCACACTGGTTCAGCCCTGAATGTTGTGTGTCTGAACACCCAGGGCCCGACGATGGTCGGGCTGTGCGAGTCACAAAAACATTGCATTTGTTTACATTTGTTTTTGCGTGTGTGGACTCTTGCGGCAAACAAACTGTCACCTGAATTAGTTTTTGCCCTGAGATGGAGGCAGGCGGGGGGGGGCAGCAGCCTGAAGTGATTATGTGTCAAGGCTGCTATTATTTAACATCATTATTCAGAAGCATTGCTTTGTGTAACAGTAGTTAAATGACTAAGAGGTCTGCAGGCACATCGGACACATTTTGAATAATATTATAGTGAAGTAACCAGTGTTCAACGTAATTCCCTCACCAGGGCCTTCGTTTCTTAAAGTCAAGAGAGAGAGGGATTTATTTTTCTTGCTCAGCTTTTTTCCTCAGCGGTTGCACGATACGACTGATCGTAGGTCAAGTTACTCCGCTCGCTGTCTCGTGGCTCTTCGTCGTGACCATTGCTGGCGGCGGCGGCGGCCCTGTGACCTTCCGGTACAAAATGAGCGCGTCACAAACCACAGACGACGAGTT
This sequence comes from Colistium nudipinnis, assembly GCA_016785305.1. Taxonomy (NCBI): domain Eukaryota; kingdom Metazoa; phylum Chordata; class Actinopteri; order Pleuronectiformes; family Rhombosoleidae; genus Colistium; species Colistium nudipinnis. Next base: position 769,180 of record JAFBJU010000242.1, on the reverse strand, counting down.
GAAGGCACCTCCGGGGAAAGGAGTGGGCCGTAAATTGTCAGCGTCGGACTGCCGGCGCCCGGCAGAGAACTGTAAACATTCGGGTGGATTTCCCCTCTGTGTTCGTGTGTTGCTGAGGCGGTGGACGGGTGTTTGGGCGACGCATTTTTGAGGAAGTGCGCGTGCGCGCGTATGCATTTTTTTTTCGGTGCGATTTTTGGCACGAGAAGAAGCCCAGGTGGCAGCTTTTTCAAGGCTCCTCGGGGTCAGCGTCCCGTCTCCTGCTCCCACAGTCCCCCGGAATAAACATCACAATGAAGGCAACAGATGCTTAACCGTGAGCACGGTGGCGGGGGGAAAAAAAGCAGAAGAGTTATGAAGCAAATGACGGGAAACTGTTACAATGATGTGAAAATACAAATGGGTGCAAAATCCGCGACCCCTAGCAGATGTCAATGTCAAGGAGGCCAATAAATCACAGTAGGAAATATCCTGGCCACTAAACTCACATCTCAGACGCTCCCCCGCAAATATTACTGAACCGATGATTCCTTTTTTTTGTCTTCTGCACCGCCCACAGTGTTCGTCCTGGGACTCTGCAGGTACCGTCTGTAGCTATGGAATTATTGAACTTGTTTGCTGGAGTTATTAGAAAAAAAAAAAGACAGACGGAGGGGGGGAAAAATTGTAATCTGCCTCTGATTTTTTTTTTAAACCTACAGTGTTTCCGAGTGGGTCGCACGCAGTCCAAGCAACTCCAGGCGGCCTTGTTATGGGCGACGGTTGCTTGGGTTCAAGAAAAATCCAGAGAGGCCCGGTTTCATTCAGACTGATGATTGATCTGTGGCGGTCAGCTTATCCGTGGCCGTGTCACAGAGTGCATTATGCAGCGGTCTGCCATGCGCTCACTGTAAATAATGGTCGCCGTATCTAATCCACCGGGAAGAGTTGCAGACCTTCAGTCATTAATGCCCCAAACATGTTCACATCAGTTTTTGTTGATAAATAAATGTTTTCAGGGGTCTCGGGGATGACCTTTTGTGAATGGGAATCAAGTGAGCGGCAGACTATTTGCTACAAATGTGTCCGTTCTTGCACGCCTAACCTAACATTGGACTCTCACGGTAACCGTCCCCAAGATTCGCCGCTGTTCCCCTGCAGCTCCTGTCGCTTGGAGGTGAGCATGTCAGCCCGGGAGGGGACGAGCGGCCTCCTGTCTTTTTAAGCAGGAGAGCATGAAGCTGCTCTCGCGCAGGGGGGGGGAAAGGATTTTGCAACCTCAGGCCCGCCGTTCCCCTAATGCGGCATGAGAACGGTGGTGTGCCGAGCCTCGGCTCTGCGTTTCAGCTTCCTCCTCCGCCTGCGGCGCTGCCAAACCAAAACCTTTCGCATGCATCCCTCTCCCCCGGCGGAGGGGGCGGGGGGCTGTAGATTCCCCACTGAAGCGGCGTTTTCCCTTTTCCCAAACGCCAAACACGGTTGTTTGGCAGATTGCTACGGCCGAGCTTTTTATACGGAGCAGCGAATTCTTTGGCCGCGCGCGATGGCCTCCCACTTGCTCTGACTCGCTCGCGTGTGTTTTGTTCTCGAGTTAGTCCTCTAACTAAATGGTTTGATTGCGGATTAGTTCCAACTGCGTCGATAACTCCCGTGAAGCCCAATTAGTCATGCTTTTGCACTGCTTTTGTTCTGACGTATGCAGACTGGGAGAGATGATCTGTTGCAGAACAAGCCTCGTTCCCTGTGGCAGCACGGCAATAGTTATAGACATGTTTTGCCGTCTGTGCCAAACCGGTGCAGTCTCTTTACCGTACCTCAGGCGTAGCAAAAGGGCGGGCCCCTTGAAGGAGGCCAGCGCATATTGTGTGAGCCGATGGCCGCTGACAGTGAGAAATGCGTCGTGACCACGTGTTTCCTGAGGACGTCTTCATTTGGGACGTGATGGATGGAGCTTGTCGGTTTCCCAGGCGGGACCCAGCGAACGGTTGCTTTAATGACGCCCCAGTCAGGAGCCCCAAACTGCCGGCTCCCGGGTTTGACCTCGGTGCCGCGCTTGGCATCCGAAGCCGTCTTGCCCCTTTCTGACACTATCTCAAAAACGAATGGGGAAGCAAACCACCGAGTAGCATCGCTAAACGACCGGCGATGACCTCAGCTCCCCGCACTTGGACGGGTGTCGCTCACTTTAAGACAGTGGTTTTTGCTTAAGTTGTTTGTCCTTGACAAGTATGTGACCTCGCGACGCAATTGCGAAGGAGTTTAGGTGAGCTGGGATTAACTTCAACTTCCCGCTGCGGTGTTCTGGCTTTATCGACCCCGATGGCTTCACTCTCAAAAAAGAGCTCGAATTTCACGCGGACACTGATCCCCCCCCGCCCCCCAGCGGTTCTTCTCGTACAGCATGGGTAGCATCGTGCCGTGACCTTCCAGCTCCTGCGCGGGCCAAACCCACATCTCCAAGTGAAAAATCGCATGTGCTGCAAGTCGTTGGGCTGGCTCATCTCTCGATCTATCGGTTTGACACGTTGGACTGTTTAAATGCCAAAACCCATGACTAGTTTGCGTGTTTTCCTTCTGTCCTGAAGTGCAGATATGGCAGCTATAATGACGGTGTCCAGTTTCCTCATTTGAAAGAATTATGAGCTGCAAATTCCCGTGGATCAGCCCACGTTGATAGTTGTCCTTTGGTTGCCTTCGGAGCACTATTGACTTTCCATCCGAGTGCGTTTCTGTACAGCCAGCAGATTTTGTTTACCCACATTATTATTATTATTTTTTTTTTTTTTTTTTTTTATTCCCCCCCCCCCACTTCTTGTTTTCTATCCCAGCGCTGAGTGCGGTCTTTTTACGGTTACTATAAAAGGTTGGAGTTTGCTTTGAGGCTGTCTCGGTGATCTCGCTCGCCAAAGCCACAGCAGATGTGCCGCTTTTGTTCTTCATCACCGATTGGCAGCAGCCCGGCGCTCAAAGCTGCCTGTAGGTTTCGGAGACACGAAGTGAGTGGACGCTCACCCCTCTAATTAAGTGCATGGCGAGGATTGAGCTCCTCATGTCGGCGGGGGAAACTGAATAGAAATATGTTTTCAATAAAAAAAACGCATTATTTATTTTTTTTGCTCTTCTTGTGATAGCGTCACTCGGGGGGGAAAAAAAAACTATATGGTTCATTCCGGGGACAATCGCTTGAGGAAGTATTTGGTTCGCAAAAAGACACGCAGACATCCCAAAGGGTCACATGCAAAACCCAGACACTCTCTCATTAACTCGAATTCCTGCAGTGTGTGTGTGTGTGTGTGTGTGTGTGTGTGTGTGTGTGTGTGTGTGTGTGTGTGTGTGTGTGTGTGAAGCTCAGACTGAGGTTTTGGGGCCGTGCGTGCCACTTGTTTGTCCCACGACGTCCCCAGCGCCACTTAAAAACTCATTGGCTCTTGCGGACACCTGAAATCCCCCCCCCTCCTCCTCCCCAAAGCGACACACAAAGGAAGACGACCCGGGGACCACACGCGCTTGGCGAGGCTACATGGCTGCGTGTTTGTGTGCCTGCCAAGTTAAAAACATTAGGTCTGACAGTATGGGACGTGTGTTGCCCTTTGTGGTTACGTTTTGGAAAAAATGTGACCAAGACATGCTGGTGAACTGGGAGGAATGGGGGGGGGTCCCTCTCCTCTATCTTTGGACTGGAATAGTTTTGGATTTTGCTGACTTTTGTTGTTCCTTGCAAATGTTGTTTTCAAAACAATAAGTGAAAGCAAAACTTTATGACTGAGAAACTGCTCTTTGTTTGTTTTTTTTTGCCTAAAATTGATTTTTATAATATCTACCAGTTCATCTTTCCCCCCACGTTTTTGACATCTGTTCCTGTCATTTCATGCAGTGGTTTGTGTTGTGTTGGCATTTTGTCATCCTCTCGCCTGGTTCCGACTGTTACTGCAGCTCGAGGCTGCATATTCGCATATGAACTTGTTAGCGGATCGAAAACAAAAACCCACTCTGTTTTTTCTCACCCACAAGGTCCCAGGTCACGTTCTTCCAACAAATCGCATGCGGTGGGGTTTTTTTTTGTTGTTTTTTTTTTGGCGAGTGACAGGAGTTGCATTCATATGCAATTGTTTTGGACATCTTGGGCCTTCTTTGCCCTCCTCAATTTTGATGTCACTCACAAAGAAGTACACTTTTCTGACAGCGCATTGTGAGGTACGACAATGCATGTCAATTTAAAACCTTCTTGAACAACGAGAGGCCACGGGGACCCTCGGGACAAAAGGGCAGATGAGGACACAAGCTGAACAACACTGCATTACCATCCGTCAGGGTGTAATGCACAGAGATAGGTTTTTATCTCCCTGTGGCAGCGGGTCAAAATATCGCAAATTGATGACGACCGCTCACGTTTCTCACCTCCACATTTCGATCATCAATTGCTTCGATAAGGAAAATGCTTCTCCGCCGACAGATTGCGAATCTGAACTTTTGAACTCCACACGTCCTTTGGTTTCCCACACTTACCACATTTCAGTCACAGAGGGCCCCCGTTTGGGTGTTTGTGTGTTGTGACGCGTCACGGTCGCAAAACCCACAGGTTTTTTTGTTATTTCCGCAATGTGCCGAGAGGGCGGACCTGTTTGACAAGGAGCTGCCTTCTCAATCGGACGGGATTTACTGTCAAAGCGCCACAGGGCGAAAGATACTTGGCGCCAGGCCATTTGGCAGTGAAACAATGCTTTAGTGTCGGTTTGCCGTCTGTTTTGACGTAACATCGATTCCTGTTGCCTATCACAGCTCCGGCGGTACGTACGTGTCCTTTTGTCGGTTGGCGTTTTCTGCACGCGTGTCTTGTGTGGATGCGAGTGTGTGAACTCTCACAAGGTGCCCAAAGCACATAGTCCAAATGCGTTTTTAGGGACACGCTCGTCATGCCCGCCGTCCGCTCACGTACCTCATGACCTTCTTTTGAGCTTCCCTTCCCCTGTCGTGTCATGAACCAGACATCTGGTTTCCAAAATGCAGCGTGCAGCATTTCCACCCTGTAATGCCCACTTATTCTGCCTTCACATATGAAAGAGCTCATGTTTACTAGAGATTTTATTTTTGGCAGAAACTTCCCGGCCTTATTCTCGGGGAAAAGTAGGGATGAATTATTCAGGCAGCGTGGGGAGTCGCTGCCCAAAATCTATTCTGAGAGTGTGTTGTGCTCGGCAAGCACTTAAGGAGATGAAAGAAATCATTTTTTTTATTTTTTTTTATATCACAATATTTTTCTGTCACTTGTGTGTTTGGCCAGTCTGGCAACATGCTAACATCAGCACTGTTTACCCTACGTTCACGTTTGCTCCAACCACATAAAATAATGACTTTATGAACATTACGTCCTCAGTGATAGGCGTGACGGAATTTTTACGCGCAGATGTGTTGTGCAGAAGAGAGCATGTTTGTATGCATCCTAATCTTGATTCATCTTTTCTTTTTACACTCTCTCCTTTTGACTTTTCTATTTTCTCTTTCTTTGCCATCAGTACTTGCTAATTAGCAGTCCTTCTCATCTCGCAGAAATTGATCAGAACTGTCCAATGGGGGGGGGCACAAAGCGTAAGAATCTCTGCTTTTAAATGTGTGTCAATTAATGCGGAGCTCTGGAGATGAAACTGAGCTAATCCTCCTCTGTTTCCTCCTCGTCCTGAGCGTTTTGCTGGTGTAATTGTTTACATCTGCCTCGTTCCAAAAAAAACTCTGGGGGGAAAAAAAAAAAGGCCTCCAAATACGTCTCAAGTCACCCCCACCCCCCACACCCCCCCGCTGGCCCCTGGATCCTTTGGCACGGGATGAGAGAAAGCATCCGAACTCCAGCCAAGCTGCGTTGCACACTGCAGCCACAGCAGTCGTCCCACTGAAAATGTTCCATCGAGGTCATTATTTACTCATTTGTTAATAGGTGCTTTTAAATTCACTGTATGTTTTAAAATATATATACAGTATATGCGTATAACCGACCCTTTTTTCAAGGCCATCCTACAGCTACCGGCTCAGTTTGCGCTCAAACTTGCGGTCCCCTTGTTTTCCCAACTAGCGCAAAGTGCATTTAATTTCTCTTAACAAGCTTAAGAGCCACACAATCATCATTTCCCTTTAGCCACACGGCTTAAATAGCAAATGCGCTTGCACCCATCTGACCATATTGGTCTTAAAGTGAGGTTTGGTCGGGCATGGCTAACCGGAGGCGGCGGAGAGAGATCTCGCTGGAAATCAGTGGTGCGGTATTTGGCTGGTTTCATTTCATCAACTTCGTAACACTCGCCCTACATAGTCGGGCGCACGGCGCGCGTGCGCTCTGCCTACGCGCAGGCAGCCGGCTCTTGTTGGAAGTGAAATGTGTCCGTTCTGTTTGTGTACCTGGATAAACTGCCCTCGTAATAGCAATCCACCAAATTGCAAGCGCACCAAGCGGATGGGAGGCGGCACTATGCGTGTTTTATTGCCCGTCGCACCCCAAAACACACCCATGATTCACGAAGAGATTAAGATACAGGCATTTGAATTGCGTGCCTGGCACGGTGACCATTCCCCCCCCCCCACTGTTAAAAGGGCGAAAGTGGATTTTTGGACTTCCCCTAAAAAACACTTGTGCCATGCTATGTTGTAATAGGGCCCATAATGGCGCGGCGCAAATGATGGATCAAACAACGCGGCCAGCGGGACCGTACCAGATTACAGCACAACAAAGGGAACCAGAAGGCTCAGGGACCTCACAAGAAGGGAAACTGGGCAAGCAACAACTCTCCGTATCCCAGTGTCCTCGGGGATTTGCGGACTCTTTTTCTCTCTTTTTTTTTTGGCTCATTTTTTGCTGTTCAGTGTGTCCGCACCGCAGCCCGACAGGTACTAATGACAACTGTCTGCAGCCAGGACGAATCCTGTCTTTTTTTGACCTCGGCCTCTTTGCTCCAGTCGGCTAAGAAGACTCCCAGTCTGACTAGCCTAAAAGCGTACAAACTAGGAACACCTGACTTTAAAATAAAAACAAAGAAATTGAAATTTTATATTAAATAGAGACATTTTTGGAATTACAGCAGCCATGTCTTTTTTTGCCGCCACACGCAGCAAGGCTGTGTCCTGACGGGTGGAGTGGGGAGCGCTGTCTCGCCTGATTTGGGGAAAAAGCCCTTTTTTTTTTCATCCAGGGAATTCGTTTTATTGTCTCTCTCTCTCTCTCTCTCTCTCTCGCACGGAGACATTTACGACCCCCTTGATTTTCTCCCCGGCCACTTGGAGCCGGATAAAAGCGGTCGTCTCCACCGGGGCATTTCAGCCGAGCGAGCGATGAAAACGTGGGAGGGATGTGGGAGCAGGGAGGAATGTGGAGGAGTTCCAGCGCTCGCCGTTCAAACGGTCACAGCGCGGCTTTTCCCTCTCTTCCCACCTCTCTCTCTCTCTCACTCTGCATTTTTTCTCTCCCAATTTCAATTACCGTCGGTGCACCTCATAGGCATGACTTCACGGGCCAAAACCAGACATGATAAGAGATCCTTTGTGAAAAAAGCCCATTTTCTTGCTTTTGTGAGTGTTGTGGCAGACGGCGTGGTTTATCCGCTGACGCTTTTTGCGTCTGACACGTTTGGAACAGAGTCGTGGCTCTCAGCTCGGTGTGCTGGCTTCGCGGTGACTGATGGCGTGTGTTTAGTGTGTCAAATATATGATGCAGCTTTCTGTATGGCGCAGACAGATTTTAGCTGCAGGCCTTTCAAGAGCCAAAGCTCCTTATACGGCCACCTCCTCTTAAGATAAGTCCAGATATAACTTTCGTGTACGTTCTGCACTGCATCAATCATGGGGAGCTTTTCTTCTCAGTATTTCTGTCAAGGGCATAATTGCCAAGGGGGTCAGAGGGCAAGGGGGCACTGTGCTTTTCCTCGATGTTCCTGCCCAGATTGCAGTTTAATTTACTCAGGAAAAAAAAACCTCAGAAGTGTTCTCTCTAATGTCCAGCTGTCAAAGTCCAGATAAGAGGGGTCCTGCAGCATGCTGTTCTGCATGTAGATCACGCGGATCTTTCAGCACCTCGTCCCTCGTCATCCCTGCAATAATCTTTACAAGAGGGAAATACTTTTTGACCCTCGATATTGCCTTTGAGGCTACATATAGGCTGTCCTAACAAATTGAAAATGCTGGATCAAATAGAATATTGGAAAATTGTACTAAAGGAAAAGTACTTTTTACTTCATTCAAATAGGACATATACTTTTATATATATATATATATAATTTAGATAAAGCTGTCTATTTAAGTAAAATATTAAATGTTACCGCAAATAGGGAATTTGACGTTATATTTCAAAACTTTGAAGACAGTGAATTGGATGTGTGCTTCTGTCGTTTCTCTTTCTCCTTTCAGGGTGGCTGCGATATCTTCATTCACAAACCACAACTGACACTGCTTTTATTCCCCATCCTGCCGCCCACCCAAAGGACACACGCCACTAGTCGTATTTGTCCCGGCCCCCGGGCCGTCGGGGCCATCGCTGGCTTTTCCTTCTTCTGAGGTCTAATCGTGTCCTTCCCAGTATTATATTGAAGCCATTATAGAAACGGGGACGTTTCATTACAAACCGCGGCATGAAAGCAGAGTGCAGTGTGGATGAGCCCGTGCTCTGGCTCAGTGTCATGTTTTGCATGATTCAGTGTTTGTTACTGGAAGCGTCTCCGACTTGGAGATTAGACAGAGCTGATGTCTCCCCGAAGGCGAGGAGTTCCTTGTTTGGAGATAGACACACGTACGCACACAGGCCGAGACGCACGCGCTCCGTCGCGATTCGCCAGCCTTCAAAAGCGGGCTGCGCTTGTCACTTCGCATCTCTTTATCTGCTCCGATGTAACAATTCCCCATCCGCTTTTACAAACCCATCGCTTTTGTACAAGTGACACTTGCGACACTTCCGTCACAGCCCAGCCGCCCCGTGCCATATGTGCGCTGGCGCACTGAGACGGGATTAAGAGCTGATTTAAGTCCAAGCTTTGGGCATGTCCTCTCCAGTATCACAACAGACACCAGCAGAGATGGCCGCCTGGCCTCCACATATGGCCACGTCCCTCTCAGCCAGGGAATGAGGCCGAAACTGGACACACACTAACACACATAATTGGATGCACACAGTTACACACTCTTCCCCCCCCCCCACTACGTTTCGTCTGGAGGGTGTCCTCCAGCCAGCAACAATACCACTGAATCTCTTGTGGAACTCTGCAGGGGATCATCCCCTTTCAAAAATGTACAACATTGCGACATTTATTACCACGTGTCACGGCCCCGATCTGTAGGATTGTCTCCGAAATCCCGCCTGAGCATGAAGCCTTCTGGGATCCGAGTGTGGTTTTCTCCGAGTCGCGTGGAAACGTGCATTCCAGTTGTGCTGATTATTCCCACGGCATCCTTTCAGGAGATTATGCGAAACGAGGAGCAGTTTTCCTGGATTCTTCCCGGTTCTATTCTTGTGCGTGTGTGCCGCTTGGCGAGCGATCCGCTTATGGTATACACGTGCGTGTGTAAGTGGCGTGTAAAACCCTGGATGTTGTTCCCTTTTTCCTTATTGTGGTTACTCTGACGCAGCCACACATCAATGATGATCGTGAGAAACACTCTCTTTGGTTATTCGTGGCTTTCATAGGACAGCGCACACATGTGTGGGGCCTAAAAAAGCGGAACGTCTGGTTTTACATCAGGGAGGTTGCTGGGTTTGGTTTATTTGACTTAAATGTGCTATTAGGAGGCCATGAAACCATAGTACATGTTTACATGCAGTCGGTGAAAATATTTCAGAAATGTGTGTTTTCAGTATTATTGTGATGTCGCGTGTACAGAGACCACCACGCCTTCCTTTGAGTCCGTCCATTCAATCAGAAATTCATCGGCATCGATGCCGGCCAACCGTCTCTGGTAGCCACGGGACACAGCAGGAGGTGCGTGTGTGTGTGTGTGGATGCGTTTGTGTGTGCGTGTGTGTGTGTGTGTGTGGACGGGGTAGCACAAGTAATACGGCTAGAGAGCACGAGAAGCCAGTGAAAGTGACAGATGGGGATGCGAGTGATGGAGGGAGGATTGTGTGTCAGTGGGGCGGTGGGGGCTGGGCGTTGCGGTGTTTGTGTGTGTGTGTACGTGCATGGCTGTGGGATTTTGCATGTCTCCAGGCTTGTGCGTTGAGGGGCGTGCACATTTACATGTTGGCTCTGGGTCAGTAAGTGATGGCACGTATGTGCAGAAATGTGTGTGCGTTCGGCGAGAGGCGGCAACAAACTGGTCACGCCCTGGTCCAGCCCCTCTGTGATGCCTCCAGTGACATTAAAAAAAAAAAAAAAACACACCGCTCCGTTTTGTCCCCCGTTGGGTCTCTCCATCCGCCTCCAGGCCTTGTTGGACTTCTGTGTATTACATTATTATTTTTTTACTTGGGGTCTGGGTGAAATCCCGCCCCCGCCCCCGCCTCACCACCATGAAGTGGCCGTCGTCCGTGCGTGCGATGCTGGCCGGGGTCAGCCGCAGTGCCCCAGTCGCCCCCGCTGCCAGCCCCGGCCTTCCCTCCCGGGCAGATCTACATGCCAAGCAGGTAAGAGTCCCAGACACAAACACCGGGCCGGTGTGCTCGCAACCCAGATGCGGAATTGATGGGACACATTTCCCCGCGATTACGTGGAACAACTTCATCTGGGTTTGTGTGCTCGCTGGAGGGTCGGGCCAATCAATCCTGTCAGCTTAGTGCTGTTTTTATGTCTCGTAGGGCTTTTCAGTCTGTTTGAGCAAGCGTTGTGGGGATTTTTATGACCCATCTAATTGCTGTTGCATTTTAATCAGATGGAAATGAGGGCTGTTGTGTATGAACCAGACGGTGTGTGTGTGTGCGTGCGTGCGTGTGCGCACAAAATCACTGTCCAGACATGCACATAACAAGCCACGAAAATGAATGAATTTATTTAGTTTGGATCTCCCACAATCCTTTTGCTTACAGGGAATCAGTCCTTCGGTGTGCCACTGTATGGAAATAACGATACACTCCTTCCTGTGCCTAATCTTCCATGATGTCCAAGCATAATAAATATACAGGCGGCTGCATTTTCTCAAGGTCTGCTGTGAACTTGGTGGACATTGTCGGAAAGGAAGCGCGCGGCCACTGAAGAGATGATTGGGTCACGCGTGTTTGTTTTGTGTGCCGCAGTGAGAATTGTAATCCCTGAACCTGATCCCATGCTGTCCCGATCCTCCGACTGCCGTGCGACATTGCCGTAAGCCTCCTGCCGCCCGATGGTTCACTACAACTGAGACGCTGACCGAACGTTGTTGAGTGGCGAATATCAAACACTTGAAGTTGGAAAAGCTGATTTCTTTTCCCAGCAGGTCTCAGTTCCCGGTTGTCAGTCTCGTGTGATTGTGCGTTTAGCCTTCCCTCGGCACCATGCGAACACACACACCCACACAAACAAACAAACACACACACACACTTACGCGCTTACATACTGTACATTCACAGCAGTGGAGCTACCGACCACAATTTGTCATGAATATTAATGAGCTTTCATTTAGAAAGCACCGGGGGGCAGCAAACTCATTACGCATCAATGAATGGTCCCTAAACATGTCCTTGTGTGTGTGTGTGTGTGTGCGCGCGCGCGTGTGATCTTATTGCACTAGTCTTCTTTATACCCTTTAGTGGATCGTGCGTGTAGTGGCACATATTCCTGGAGCACAACCAACGATGTGCAACGTTCTGGTGTGTTTTTCTGCATTTGTATCATCGGCGTAGCTTATTTGGCCGCCTGCAGTTATCCACACCGACTCTGCCACGGTTCAGAGACAATGACATATAACCAGTTCTGAACTCAATGACTCTTATCTGAAACACGCCTGTTTGTTGTTTTACAGATTGTGCTCATACTGGGCATATTGATATGGCTGCCCGAGCGCGAACACCCTTTGATTTGTTTTGGTTCACCTCTAAAAAAAAAACGATTGCCAAAGTTTCGAGAGGCTTTAAAGTTGTCTGTAAAAAAAATATTATTTATTATATTATAAAATAAATTATTTATTAGACGAGAGCCAGCAGCTTTCCGAGCGTATCAAACAGAAACGGAGGGCAAATTGCACACGGAGATGTAGATTTGTAAAAGGGGGAGGAAGTGTGCATCTGCAGCGTTTCCAGGGCCTGTGGATGGCAGAGGCACAGAAACAGCTGAAAGCAACTAACAAACTCAAATGACTTTGCCCATTACGCCTTCCTTTTCATTCCGGTGCGGCTTCGGCGGTCTGCTGCCCTCGCTTGTGTTGAAAATGTTCAGACGCTGCGGACGATGTGATTGCTTCCTCGTCCAGGGCCCAGACGGGATTCCGGGGGCCGCAGAGACGGAACACGCGTGTGTTCCTGCTCTGCCTAATAGCGGATAATGACGGCGGCGCAACATTGACTCACCTAATATTTACAACAGGAACGTCTCTCTTACCGAGGCTCGGTGATTAATGAGCGGGTTGCGCCCCCAATCATCCCGTTTTACGGAAATCGCAGAGAGCCAGTGGCTCGGGTTTTTGCCATGTTGTGTCTTTTCTCAAACAACCGCAGGCTGTGACACGTAGAGCAAAACTGACGAGAGGCAGAGGGCGCGTGAGGTGGAGGCTGAAACGTGTTCTGTTCTCATCGAACATATTCACTGCGGATCAACTGACAGTGCGTGTGTGGCAGGCCAGTGTGCGACCACTCACGTGCATTAAAAGTAAGAATGAGCAGAAACGGGAAGGAGCCCGGAAAAGTTAACTCATTTAAAAAAAACAAAAAAACACACAGATAATGTGCAGACGAGTGCAAAGCCTGGCTCGAAGAGAGGAATTTGATTTCTGCAGGACCTTCGCAAATTTCCCTGAAAGCCACTTGAAACGGACGGAAACAAACGGAAACCACCCACCAGGCAAACGGGGGTAGGGCCGTCTTTCAGCGAAAAATGAAGCCCCACCGAAACCCATCACAGGGGTAGATGGGAAACAGGTTTCGGGTATAGACAGGGAGGTGGCGGGGCGGGGGAAGAGGGGAACATTCAGACCTTGAGTCTCTCCCCTTTGATTTTTTTTAAATCGGGTCACGGGCAGATAAGACGGAAGTGTTTCAAACAGCTGTGGTTAGAGGGAGAGTGGCTTGGTTTTTATCCGTGGATACGCGGAGCGCGAATCACTCGCTGCTGTCGGCAGTTTTCCAGTCATACACCAAGCTTGGTTCGATCCTCCGCACCGCTCCAATCGACGCGGCTGCGAACCCTCAGCGCGAGGAAAGACTCTGGCTGATTTTGGGTCCGTGCAGTGTCGCCGAGTTGCGCTCCCCAAGGGTCGCTTGTCGGTCAAATAGTCGGGGTGGAAAATTGACCAACTTCTCGGCCCAAGCAGGCACTTTGATTTCGTCAGTCCACCTATATACGGTACAAAATAATGGATCTAAGCATGGCACAGGCCGGAACGGAACGGAAAAGCCAGGGGTTCGATTTGTTGCTTCATTTTTTTACCCGTGTTTTTTAGGGGTTAAAACTCCTAAACTGGAGTGTGACAAATTCATAGCAGTGTTTATAACATTATAATACATAATACATATATATATATAATACAATTGTCATTTTTGAGAGTGGATCATATTGTTGTCTTAACGGGGAAATTTGAATTTGATCTCTGTTCAAATTTAGAAGCTTTTGCTTTTCTTCGCATTTGACCTCTTATCTTGTCATAGAAAGGCCGCTTGTGCAGCGTGCTTATTTGAGGCGACAGTTTGCAAACACACGCGCCTTCGAAGAACAGCTTCAAAAGCATTTCGAAGAATGGTACCGCTCCACTATTTAAACGCGCTTATTTACGCTGTGTCACAGAAGCACGTAACGGTGTGATGAATTGTAATAAGGCCCAGCACATTTCGGAGTAATGCTGATGCGATGGTGTCCCAGTGGGCATCTCCCAGAACCAGCAGGAAAGCCTTTAAAGTATCATGAGTTTCCAACCAGAGTTTGGCAGGAGGCACACAAAGAGCCTGCCTGACTTCGTCGTGCACTGTGTGCGATAAAAATGTTTTGTTTTTTTTTTAATATGACCAAAACCTGTGCCAAGGTCAACAGAAGTCTCGCCTGTGGTCAACCGATACAGGGACGCCTCCTCTTCTCTGCCAAAGGACATCCCGTCACTCAGCCGCCGTTGCTCGGATCACACGCGCACTCCCACACTCCGCTCTTTCTATGAAGCCATAAACTCACTCACTGACTTTAAAGAAGACATGTGCGCCTGCTTGAAGCGTTTCCTTCAAAAAAAAGCGACCTGTACATTATGAGCGTGACCACTGCTGAATAGATTCAAACTTAAGTAGAATCAAATCCAAGATTGAGTTTAACCATGAGAGGAAAGAGTGATAACAGTAGAATCGAAACGTCTTTATGAATGAAAGTGAAATGTTTTCCTTCAGGCAGGGAGACACGTTGCTTACATATTTTGCCGCTGCCATATTTTTCCCAGAGGAAGTTGTTTCGGTTTGGTAGGAGAATTGTGTGAAATTCTTGCTGTTTTTGACTTTGCTTCGGCAAGGCCACGGTTCTCTGTTTCAGGAAGTGTTGCTCCGTCTCCGGCTCTTATTGTTGGCAATGCCGCTGCAGTGTGTTCGCTTCTGTCTCCATTACCAGTGGCCAGTATTTGGTTCCCGGTGAAAGCTTTTCGAGTAGACGTACAGTGCACACTCTCTCTCCGTCTCGTGCCAACGCAGTGTCCCCGGTGAACCTGTCCTCCGCCGTTTTCGCTGAATGCACGAATTTGGTGCTTCCAAATGTGATCAAAAGCCAGGACCGTGGCCGTCCAACCTGCGTTCCGCGCTTCAGTTGGATAGAGAGGCAGCGCGAGGGAGAGATGGAGAGCAAAAATATTAGAGAAAAAAAAAAGAAGGGGGGTGATGCAATGTGTTATTTTGGGATTCCTGAAAAAAAACTGCCTCAATTACGTGTTAAAATGATGCTAGGAGCCTGTGACAGAGCCACATGTGTGATTGGTTCAGCATTGAATCTGTGTGTGCGAGCGCTTGTGTGTGTGCATGCAGGCGTGCGCATCCCAAAAAGGCTGAAAACGTTTTTTGCGGCTCCTCGCAAACACCCCTGCACGTCATATCTCTCCCCTCCGTATTCTCCTCCTGTGCTTGATTTAATTTTTCTTCTTTCCTCCCTTTTTTTTTGGCAGCAAAGACCTGAAGTGAGACATTTTATAATAATAATAATAATACACGTCATCATTTTTATGGCGCTTTTCTCTGACTCAAAGGCGCTTTACAATAAACACAGTCGGACAGTCAAAGACGCTCACAGGCGCAAAACATATGCAGATGGAAGGGGAAGGGGCTGGCGGCGCACACAGGAGAGCAAAGATGGGTTTTGAGGCGGGACTGGAATAGGGAGAGGGACTCCCCCCTATCTTGCTCCCTTTTTACCCGGTTGTTTTGAAAACTCCTGATTCCTGCCGTGGTGAACTTTGTCATTTTAACCAGCTCTGATTGCTGTTTGTTTCCTGCGGTCGGCGATTGCAACAGCGCTGTTCGGAAACATTTAATAACGTTTGAAGAGTTGAAAAACGTGAGCAGTCGGCAGTCAGATGGCGGGAGAAGTTCATCGTTTCCCACGGACACCCCGTCTTCTCTTTCACCTGAAGGTGGCGTAAACATGGAATTTCCTTCAGTGGGGGTTCTTGTGGACCTTCCGGCGGGTTTCGACATTTCCTTAAGCCTACAAACTTGTCCCTGCTCTCTCGGCACTTTTGTTGTGTGCAGCACTTCTGAAGCCACTCCTTCCCCCCAGCACCCAATTGTAAAACTTGGATATGAACTTTAGTTAGAATTCGGCTTCAATCTGTCCTGCTTTGTAAAATGAAAAATAGTGCGAGTGTGTGGGGAAATATGATTGAGTGATATTGTTTCTTGTGTGTTTCAATAATAATCCACGAGGATTGTGCACTCGCACCTTTTTTTGCTTGACTTCTCTGCAAACTTCAAATGAATTAGAGCGCTGCTTATTTTCACACAACCTGTCTGACGGACAGAAGGGGTTGCGTGTCCCCCCCCACACACACACACACACTCCCATCTGCGCTGAGTTTGGTCTTTCTTAGCAGGGAGTGACAAGGTCAAAGCCTGGACACCAATTATCGAGTGTATTCAACATTCACATACTGTATAATCTATTCCATGTGAGTTTGCGGACTGAACTGCTGGAAATAGCTGACAAAACTACCGAAATAAGACCCAAATTGAAAATAAACCTGAGCTCTTCTTTAATCTAGTTCCGTCTAATTACTGCAAGGCCCTCTGACGATGTCAGATGAACCCTCGAAACACAAAATTGGACATTTTCGAAAAACAAGGGTCAAAGGAAGAGAGAGGGAAAAAAAAAAACTGCAGCAGGAGACACATCGGTCATTGCCAGGGCTGAGACGGTGGACTTTCTCATGCTGGGCTATTCAACCAGAGTGGACATTATTTGAGCTGGCACGTACAGGTTTTGCCCCGGGATAAACAGCAAAACACAGAGCGGCATCCGAGCACCATAATCAGAATCATATACACGTCGGCCAACCCGTCATTATAAGATACTTAGGGCAGAGCGTCCCGGGACGGAGCCAAAGAACATGAAAAATGACTTAAAGCTTTGTCTCCTGCGCTGACAGATTCGCTGAGAGCACGGGAGGGCCGTCTCTCATTTAAAAGCACTTGCATGTGTATTTTTGTTGACGTCCAAACGTGAGCCCCTCCTCTCCACCTTTGACCTTAGAAACAGGGCTCACGGTAACTGGCGTCCGAAATTTTGAGTACGCACGAAGAGGTGAATGTTGCTGTTTGATATGCAGGGATTGTTTCTTGTAACCCTTTAGCTCTCTTTCTTATGGTGTGTGTGTGTGTGTGTGTGTGTGTGTGGGAGCTGCATCTGTGTGCAGAGAGGGACTAGTTGACTAGAAGCTAAAGCTTTTGAAAAAACTGTGGCTTACATGCTGATTGCTCCTTGGGGAACGACGGAGTTTATGCAGCGCTGATGGAATGTGGATGTGAGATTCTTAATTATTTCCATCCGTTAGCTCTGGTGACCGGGCTGATCATTTTCCTGTCAAAGAACATATTCCAATCTCTGGGTAGAATCCAGTCAGGGGCCAAACCACCGTTACACACGTGCACGCAAGCATGCATGCACGCACACACACACACACACACACACACACACCTCATGCATGCAGTAATGAGTTTTATGGCTGAGTGATTTATGCATTTAAAATGTGGCAACACTGTCCTTTAACCGGCCGCCATGAGATAACAGAAAACACATCAGCTGTCCGACAGGCAGTGGAACGCAGCCCTGCCTTGCACTGCTGTAGAAAGGTCATTCGCCTCGTCCCCTCCCAGTCAGAGGCAATGACATAGCTTTGAGTGCGGGGGGGGAGGAAAACATATTTTTGTTTGTATGTGATAGAAATGGAAATGAGTTGGAAGGAGGAATACCAAGCGAGGCATTAAAATTGCTTCCTAATTAGCTTTTGGCTCATTACCGTAGGTCCTCGCACAATGCGCACGGAGGAGGAGGAGTTAAGTTGCGTAACCAGTGAACCGCAACTTAGGTTATAATCACTGTTGGACAGGATGTATTAGACGTGGCGCATACGATGTCTCCCCCCCCCCTTTTTTTTTTTTTGGGTGAGAAAACAGTTTAAAATA